>JAXFYN010001097.1:0-54174 GCA_036172215.1 Camellia granthamiana
AAAATATGATTGTTTGGATTAACTTTTTTAACTTTTTATGAAAAAATGTGTATTAAAAAATTATATTAAATTAGTGTGTAGGAAAAAATTAGGATTGTGAGTTGTGCAGCTGTACTTGTTGACTTTTTAACTTTTTTCTAAGGAATGGCTTCTGTCCAGTCCTTAATCGGACTGGACCGTGCTGTTGGGCCCGTGGAGGCCCATCACGGGTCTCGTTTTGATAATCTGAGCCGTCAATGTGTAGAACTCGTCGAGTACTATATGCTTGTAAAAAAATCACGTTGATCGGATATCGATAGCTATGTGATTAAAACAGATTTTTGTCAACCATTAATTTAATTCACCATCCATTTTTGTTTATATAAAACTGATTTGATCACATAGCTATCGATATCCGATTAACGTGATTTTTTATAGACATATAGTACTCGACGAATTTTACACATTGAACAGTTCAAATTATCAAAACAGAACCCGTGATAGGCCCTCACGGATTCAACAATACAATCCAATCCAATTAAAAACTGGACAAAAGCCTACCCTTTTTCTAACTTGCCAAACTTGGCCTAATCAACAATCCAGAGGAGTCCTTCACCCACAAGAAAGAACAGCGGTCATAAAGACAAGTTCGCAAAGGCAGCAGGGTTTTTTTTTTTTTTTTTTTTTTTTTTTTTTTTTTTTTTTGGGAACAAGCAAAGCAAGCAGTTTAGGTCCCTAGATCTTGTTCCTAAAATAATCATTAATATATATAGTGGTGTGTTGAGAAATTAATAAAAAAAAATTAACTTTTTAATTTTTTTTTTTTTGACTTTTTTAACTGTTTTTTTGGTTAAAAAATTGATTTTTTTTTTTTTTTTTTTTTTGTAAAAAAACTAAAATATCAAAAAAACTGATTTTTTTTTTTTAAATGGTCCCAAAATGCCCCATTATTATTTTAAAATTTTAATAAAAATATATCAGATAATTTACCCATGATCAAATTTTCTATAAATTTATTATAATTAACCTAATTTCTTTAAAACAAACGTGAAAATATCTCAAATTCATCTGCAATTATTTAAGGGATTGGAATGTCTCTAATTCTTCATTGGATTGAACAATTCAGTCCGGCTATTGGGATAGTTTTTGACTCCCGTTTAATAATTTAAATTATTCATATTTTACAGTCTTATTTGAAAATTTGACTATTTTAATATGTTATTTTAATTTTTAACTATTTTAATAGGTTAAAATTTTTATATTTGTAAAGATGGTTGAATTTTTTTTATAGTTAGATGTAATGTTTGTGAGAAAAAAAGTAAAATGATTATGAATTTGATGTGATATTTTGTCTTATTCATTATTTTAACATATTTTGTCTTTTTGGGAATTTTGCCTAAAAAGCCAATTTTTAGCCTTTTCCAAACAAGGCCTAAGATTCATGGAGTAGATCATATCAGTAAAAAATTAAATTGATCGGATAAAGAAAAATACATGTTCAGATGAATTTTGTATAAATAATTTATTTTCTCACCGTCTAATTTTTTTATACAAATCTAATTTGAATACATAATTCTCGTTATCCGATCGATTTAATTTTTTCAAAAATAATTTACCCCATTAAATTTTAAAATATAAATAATTTAAATTATTAAAACAGAGCTCAAAAATAAATTCACTGAGCCGGGCAACAACTCTCCAGTATCATACTGAAGGGCAGCCAGTCCATTACTTAACAACGAAGTTGGACCTATATAATGCGTTCGGATCCTATGCACAATTGCAAAGCAACGTAATTTTATGCACTATTGCAAAACAACGTAATTTTATGTAAGGGAGATAATTAATTAAAATTTTAAAAAAAATATAAAAACAATTGATTAAAAAATTAAAAAATTATATAAGAGGAAAACCTGTTTTAAATATTCTAAGATATTATCACATCATTAAATAAAAAAACATAAATTACAAGATTTATAATTTCATAATAAATAAGTTTTTTTATTAATAAATCATCAAATTAATTAATAATTTTTAATAATGTTAAAATTTTATTTTAATTAATAATTCAGATAATTTTATTATTGTATAGATGAACTAGATGAACAGTTAGAAATTTTACTTTTTTAATTAATTCTATTAAATAAAAAATTTTGACAGGAGGTATTTGTAATTTTTCAAACCACAGAAAATAATTTGTATTTTAAGTAAATCTCAAAAGTGTATTTGTAATTTACCCGATAAAAAAGGTAAGTTTAATTTTTAAGTGAGAATAACACTAAAAAATAAAAAAATAAATTAAAATAAAATAAAATAAATTGAAACATATCTATCTCTTCCTTCTGTTCTTCCTTCTCTCATCGGCTGGCGGCCACCCATCCCCCACCCTCTCTAGTCGCCGGCTAACCTGGCCCCACGCCTCGCAGCCACAGGCCAACCCCCGGTGGCAACGTTTCCGTGAAGCTCTGCTGCAGGGCTTAGAGCGGGGTTCAGAAAACAATGGATGTGTGAAGAAAAGATGGTTACAATCACTTTCGAGACTTGTTGAAAGCATAACATAAAACAACTCAATCAGCAAAACCCAACAACTCAATCACCAAAACCCACTCCCCCCCCCCCCCCCCCCCCCCCCCCCCAAAAAAAAAAAAAAAAAAACCCAAAATAGATTTTTATTTTCTAAAATCAAACACGTGTGAAATCCAATTGATAGTACCTGTTTTTTCTCTGTTTTTATTTCTGAACATGTGGGTGTAATTTATTTGTTGTTGGTGCTGAATTCTTTTTCAGTTATCTCCAAATCAAGCTGAAGATCAATGTTTCTCTCCTTGCTCAACACACCCTTCCCTGACATCCCCCAACCCCCTTCGACATCGCAATCTGATGACGAAAATAGAGGAGAGAGAGAGATCTGTTTTCTGTTTTTTGAAAAAAGAAAAACGACATCGTTTTGTACGTATTCCAATACTTATATAAATAATGTTATATGCATCAATTAGCATATTAATTAATGCATCTATGTAACACCCACCATACTTAAATAGATAAATAAATAAATATATGAAAAATTAAAATTGACACTTATATCCTATTACACTTTACCTATTATTTTTTCATTTTTTATTTTTAAACGCTATAAAAATAAAAATAAAAATTCATTTTTTTACTTTTAAACGCTATAAAAATATGTAGAGAGAACATAATTTCAAAATAAGCCCATGTAAGGATCTAGGCAGAGATGGCACATGGATTTTTTTCAAATCTAAGAGATGACTCAAAATTGAGCTCCATATCACCAATCCACACAAGAGTTTTGGAATTTATCTTGGTAGCTTCCTTCATAATCACCACACTTCTCTTAATAATCCCATTTGAATACATAGATGGTAACCCAGTCCCCACTATCTTCTTCAAAGGTCTCCCAACAACATTCCAAGCTTTTGTTGTGTGCCTCGTGTTCTCCTTTTCTGGTTCGTTGAGTGCGTTGCTAATCCATGAGACTTCCTTGCTTGCCAAGTTCTGTGAGTACACTTCCATGGCTTCCATGACATCTGCTCTCTCTCTCTTGCTTTGCACCATGTTTGGGCAGCTATGGATGTCCCAGTTTGTATGAAAAACTAAGGGGGTTGTTTGGAAAATGTTAGATTAGTATACTTTTTGACTTTTTTATGAAAAAACGTGAAGTATAAGTTAGGTTTAAAGTGATGTAGCAGAGAAGTAATATAATTTAAATAGAATAATATGCTAAAATAATATTGTTATTTTAGCACATGTCAAACAACCAATATGTGCTTGTTATAAATTTCCTGTCTGTCTGTTGTGTTTTTGTTAAGTTTAGGAATACAGGGCACGTACTGTGACCTATCGTGGAGGTCAATATTAAGCTCTTATTTTTTTATTTTTTTATGTTCTGAATTATTTATATTGTACGATTTGTCGAGTAAAAAGTGTATGAATAAAATCAGATTAATTTAATATTTATAACCATATAATAATATTATATTTGTTTGTGACAAAATAAATAGCAAATATAATTTTGATAATAAATTATATATTATTCAGACTTTCATCATGTGATTATAAATAATTTTTTATAAACACGGTACTTGCAAAGTTTATGATAGCAACGATTTAGATTATGGAAAAAATTCCGATATTAACTCGCCATGAGAGGTCACAGCAGGCTAGACTGCGTCACAGGTCTATATTTAATGGGATTGACATAAAATTATTGTTTTAAGAGATCACAGTTCGAGTCTTGTGACTTGTGTTATTTTTATTGTGTAGTGAAATGAAAGGCTTGAGTTTCAATCCCAAATATGTGTGCCTACTATTCTTCTTCTTCTTCTTCTTCTTCTTCTTCTTCTGCTTCTTCTTCTCTTTTCTGTTTCTTTTTATATTTCTTACTTTTGGGAAATAAAGGTAGCATTCAAAAATTTTTTTTTTTTTTTTTTTGGAAATAATAACATTCAATTAAGGCTCCGTTTGGGATAATTATTTTAAATAATCTTGTTTGGGATAGATTTTTTAGTTTTTTTAAATTTTTATAAGAGAAAAAATAAAATAATTATGAGTTAATGTGATAACTTTTAGCTTAAAGGTTAAAAAATTTATTTTTATCTTTTTGTGATTATTTTAGTCACAACCTCCCCTAAACTAACTTCCCAAATGGCTACTGAATTACTGAATAGCATAAAGAGAACAAGAACACAGGATAAACTAATTTAATTTTGAATAATTGGTGTAGCCAGATCAGTATACTGAAAATAAATATAAAAGAAAAAATTGCATAAAAGAGAAATAGTTTAGGGGAGATAAAAAAAATACTGCATAGAATTTCCCAATTGTTTAGGGAACTTCTATAATACATACACCTCTATTTTGGGATGCAAGTTTTGGTATTTGTAATTTTAATAATATTGTGTGGCAAACCATTTTCGGTTATATTCGAAAGGGTCACAGTAGCTAAGCAGGAGTTGAGGCTAAGCCAAAGGCCTGTTTAGTGATAATCAAATTTGTAATTACAATAGGTTATAATTAACTATGCAATAGTCAATATCACAATGATTTGTAACCAAGTCATAAAAAAACACTACAATGATTTGTAACCATTTGAGGCATAATGAAAGACATTTTTGGCGGATAAATAGGTGATGATGAATAAATAGATGAATAGATAAGTGACATATGTACACATTTGAATAAATAGTTAAATAGATAAGTAATGCGTGTACATATTTGAATAGATAGTTAGACAAATAAGTAATATGTGTATAGATAGGTCACATTTGAACCGATAAGTGACATTTGAATAGATAAACAGATAGTAAACTAGTTAGACAAATAAGTAATATGTGTATAGATAGGTCACATTTGAACCCATAAGTGACATTTGAATAGATAAACAGATAATAAGCTTTTGAATAGATAGTAAACTTTTGGACTCATAATGTCCTTTTGGCAGAAAACAAGGTTTAAGTTTGGGCCTATTGGCCCAACAGTTTGAGAAATAGACCTTTGGCGTAAGTGCCTTTTAAAATTTTAATTAAAATAGAAAATTATATGTACTTAATGAGAGAAAAAAAAAAAGGCATGGAATAATTAAGTAATTTTGTTTGTTTTGTTAACAGAATTAGTTTTGTACTTCAATTCAAAATTATAAGGGGATACGCTGCTTATATTTGAGTCCTATGAAATTAAAGTGCTCCAAATTAAAATCACATGCGATAAAGTGAATTTTGCCTAAAAATTAAAACAAACACTACTTTTAATATTATATATATATGACAAGATTTTATTTGTAGTGTTTTCATTTTGAAAAATTTTATGAACCATACACATGCTCCAGTTGACGTTTGTGGTTTTACATAGGATGTGTTGTGGTATTAATTATGATTTGATTATAACTTAGTTATGACCTATTGTGGTGTTAGTCACTACAACAAAATTAAATTTTTATGACTTGTAATATATGCCGTAAAAGCTCTTTCACAGTATGCACTCAAATGTCGTTATCTGATATGTCGTAGAAAGTTAATTATCTTTTACGGCATGTAAAGTCAAAAAAGGTAATTAATTAAAACATTTATGATATAGCTTGTATGTTGTAGATAATCCTTTACGATATTTTTTGCATGTCATAAATTATTGTACTTTTCACAACATAATTTTATGTCATAACATGTTACTTTTAATATATTTATGATATACTTTGTACGTTGTGTATAATCTTTTACGATATTTTTTATATACCATAAATTATTACACTTTTCACTACATAATTTTACATGTTATAAAAAATTATTTTTAATATATATATACACTCATTATATTGTTTCTATATTTCTTACTATGTTTTCATTTTTATTTTCATTAAAGGCCACATAAGCCATTTGTAGTCTCAAATTTCTGTTTACCATAGCAACCAAGTCAAATCCATTACACAATCCGTATTAGAAAAGTCCAACGCAAAGAAACTGTCAAATGCCTTCAAAACACTAGTCTATTAGAAGTTCAATAAAAAAAAAATAAAAAATAAAAAAAATTTCATAAAAAAATCCGTTACAAAGAGGCTATGAAAGATGCCATATACTCTGATTTCCTCCAATATAACCTGCACTATTTAAAAAACAAAAAAAACAAAAAACAAAAAGAGCATAAAAAACAATTTCATATCTGCTACTCTAAATCCTAAAATATATTGCTAGTATCACAGTAATGTAATAAATTATGAGACATTTTCAGTCTATATTAAAGTTTTCTATGAATATCATTTCTTAAGAAACAGATTTTGAAATCAAGCAAAGATTATGAAAAAAATAGGGGACATACTCATGACACCAAGGCAAATTGCTATATCTTATGTGGTGTTTGGATATAAGTGATTATTTTTTTTAATTACGATTAAAATGATTTAATTATGGTCTTGCGCAAGGTGACATAATGCATGACATTGTTGTGAAGGTGATGTAATGCATGGCATCACATTTCACCACTACACCTAATGGAAAAGAATGGGTATAGATTTATCTGACTGCGAAAATTGTCCAACTCGAACTGTCAGTATTTATTTGAATGGTCAAGTGTAATCATTAATTTTTCTGTTTTACGGGTTACGAATGAGTTGCAGTTTTTACCCGCACTTGCACTTACTTGTCTGCATCAGTATATATATATATATATTTTAAATGTAGACCGTCAGATTTTCTTGTAAATTTTAAAAGTTTGTAAACCTAATCTTCTTTTCTCTCACTCACTTGCAAGTAAACAAATGTTTTGCAACTTGTTTTGCATTGCAAGTGTAGAAACCTAACAAATACTGCCAACTTGTAATAAAATGAGTAAAACTGCTTATTCATAGTTATACTTCTTATTTTTCACAAGTTAGTGAGTTCAGTGAACCTTAAAATTAATTTTTCAGAAGAGATATTTGTTCTATTTTTATTAAAATAATAATGAGTTTTGTTTAGTTTATATCTTTTCTGCGAAGTGAATGTGAGCCAATTGACTAATCATGGTCTGTGCTTATGGTCTTTCTTGATAAGAAATATATTATTTTATGTTTAAAAAATGGCGGAAAAATGCCCAAAAAGAATATTTAAAACTGGGAAAAAACAAGTCCAGAAATAAATTTTTAAACAAAAAGTCGAATTCGTAAACCGTTTGCAACCATCCGTACATCTACGAACCCTTCACACAAACTACAATCTGCAGCGGTTGCGGATTCAATTTTTTTCAAATCGCAAACATGCGGGTGGGTCCAAACCGCAAACGGAATTGTTAAAAACCGATCTGCAAGCACTCTGTGTATATATTTTATAATTAAAGAAGAAAATAACATAATTTCATATTTTCTGAGTCATAATTAAAAAAATATATATAACCAAACAGCACATGAAATATAATAAAAAATTTCGTGAGTCATAATTATAAATAAAAAATTAGTTATAATTAAAAAATAAAATAACATAATTTAAGAGGGCATATAATAGAAGTATGTATGTAGAATTTCCCTGCATGCAACTAGTATGGAAGAATTGTTTTAGGGGTTACTGAAATACTACTCGACATTGTCAATGTATGTGATAATTTTAGTTAATAAGTCAGCGCACTATAGATTGAATTAGTCATGTTTTATCTCTTAATTATTTAACAAATATGAGTTAATTTATTTTATTCCGCAAATTTTATGTCTGGTAATTTAAAACATTGTATAAATAATAAAAAGCAAATAAAAACTATTATTTAATGGAATTTTTATAATACACATTCCAAGATGAGCTGTGTACAGGTATGATGGTTGTGGTCTTTCATTGTAATTTATTGTGGTGTTATTTAGAATTTATTGTGATGTTAAATATGATCTGTTATGATTATTATTTTAATTATGATAATTTTTTTTGTTATATCTTATGTGATATTTAGTTATAATTTTTAATTTTTTTAATTATAACTAAAAATAATTTAATTATGATATTTATAATAATTAATATTACAAATATCATAATTTACCTATGATGCACATTTTTTGAGGTTGTGTACTCCAGAATGACCCGTAGATAATTCATTCTGTAAGAGGGAGTAATTTTGCCATTTGACATCAATAGATATTTAAATGCAAAACATCTAATAGTAATATATTCCCTCGGGTTGAAATTAAAAATAATATATTCTGGTGTTGAAATTTCTAATTTTTTTTCATCAATTAAAGATCTTATTAAGTAATTTTCATTTGTGTAAGAAAATTAAAATTTTTGGCACAATGTTTTATACATATTAATAATTGAAATTGCAAATTTTTTTTATGAATATATATATATATATATTTTTCTCAACACCCAGTGGGGTGTAATTGTTGGAACAATTTTCTATGAAAAATAAATAAATTGAAATAAATCAAACAAATAAAATAAATTACATACCGAATTTATTTTTACCGAAGTCGAGTGTGTGACATTTTGTCTTTAAGACAGATTCGCCCCACTACAGTGCTTACGGTTAAGTGGTGCCTATCTCTCAGGATACAATAATTTTCACAAATTTGTAGTAGCACTCCAAACAAATTTGTCCGGCGAACTAGAACCTTATATTCTATATTCTCTTTAATCTTCTCTGAAACTATAATGAAGAATAAATAATGCAAAGGAGAAAAATAGGATAGCAAAATGAAATTTTCAGTCAATTTTCGGATGTATAAACTGCTGGAATAGGGTTGGTATTTATAGGCAACCAATCTGACCCGAACAGGTATCAAGGAAGTGAACAAGTGTAGTTTTGAATTTGAACAGATACTGTTTGAATTCAAACAGATCTGGAGGCAGATTCAACCAGAAACTGCTGCTGGAAACCGCTGGGCAATTATTTGGCAATTTTAAAACTGTAAAATAGTTTGAACCTGTGTGGAATTTCGGACTGAAGGTGGTAAAATTTTGGACAGAAAATTAATTTCAATTTTGGCTCAAAATTGGAATTTAATTTCATTAAGAATTTTTGGAAAAATTCAAATAAAATTAATATTAGAACCGACCCAACCCACACTCGCGCCCGTGCGTGTGGTGGTTTGAGCCAAGGTTTCATTTGTCCATAACTCCTCTCTTCTACAAACTTGGGGTGCCCCTTGGGGCTCAATCCAAGTATTGCAATTTAAAGCTTATATACATACACAAGCTCTCTTAAAGTTTCAATGTGGGATAACTATTTCAAGGAAACCTATATTTTACTTCTTTAAATGTCCATTTCACGAACCCGAAAACGACGTCAAGTTTCCATTCATTCATAAATGATTTTGACGAACCGTCTTCACTGTGTAACTTGCAATGCGGCAAGGAATACGTCACCTCTTCGGACCCACCCCAAAAGACGTTTGGGGCCCACTCAATTTTGGACTTAAAATTGGCCCAAAATAAGCCTTATAAAACCAATTTTTCCAACAGTAATTGCCCCTATGTACACCGATTTGGAAGATGTAGGTTTATATATACCAAAGAACATCTTTTATTTGAGTCAATCTTTAATTTTTGTTGATTATATATGACAAATTGTTAAACTATAATGTTGAATGGAGGCCATTTTTGCTTTTCACTTTAAAATAGGAGGGCATTCCTGTCTACACGTTTTTTTTTTTTTTATAAGATTCACTCCATTATTAAAAAATATCATTTCTTTCCTCATCTTATAGATAAGGTTGAGAGGGTTGAAAGTAATATATTTTTTGAATATTTTAATACAAGATTCTGGAAAATTATACAAAACAAAAAGTTTCTTTGCAGTCCTCTAATATTTTAGAGCATACTAACATGACACATATTGAGTGATATTTTCAATTTTGGAATTGTTTCAAACTTAAAAATTTAGTAATTTTGTATAGGGCAAATTACATATACCTCCCTCGAGATTTAATTAAATTACAGATATCCTCTTGAGGTTTGAGAAATTACAAATTCCCCCCTAAAGGTTATATTTGCATAACAAATTAGGGAGCAATTTGTTATGAAAATATAAACCTCATGGAGTAATTTGTTATGAAAATATAAACCTCAAGGAGTGGGATGTAATTTCCGAAACCTCAGGGAGTATTTGTAATTTAACTAAACCTCGAGGGGGTATATGTAATTTGCCCTTTTGTATATGGATTTTTTTTAAATAGAAAATTAATATTTTTAGAATTCTTGTTGAAATCTTCAAACAAGATTTACCATAAATATGATTTTTTTTTTTTAAAGAAATATTGACTAAATTTTGTTGTGCTTGCTATTACAAAAAATAATGAAAATTTCAATTTAAACTGAAAATTGAAAAATAGGAGTCTAGTCTAATTTTTTTTTAAAAAAAATTATAGTTAAAAAACAGAGAAATTGAAAATTTTCAGGATTAAATTTCTCTGTTTTATAACAAAGAAGTTGTGAAAGTTGACTTATCAAGAATCAATTTTAACCTAGTTCTCTGCGATGTACGTTTTGTTGGGTTCAGTGACCTTTCTTGATTCCATAATCGTTGGTCTTGGATCTCAGTGGACTAGTCCTTGATTTTAATTAAAGATAATGAAGAACCAAAATTGAGGTTTTGCAAACAACCACGAGAGTAGCTAATCAAAATAGTAGTGGTGAAGCAAATAGAAAATACGTGGTTGACATATTTGCATGAACTTATCTTGCTATCGCCAATAAAATATTTAATTTAAATTATATATTTTAATATTTATTGTAAAATAAACGTGAATTAGAAGAAATTATATATCTCACTAATTCAGTTGAATAATCAATTTTACATTAATCTTATAAATTGTTAAATCTCACTATTAATTATGCTAATCAAACAGAGTTTCAAAAATATTTACGGAATGAGATTGATATTAAATATGCATCATATAGATTGTTACAAGTTAAAAATTGATAATAAAAAAGTAGAAGTTAGAAACTTGCTTTTCCCTAACATCCAAATAACCAATTTTTCTAGACTAGTGAAACTATTTTTACCGAGTTAGCTGTAACCAAGTTACATCAAATATTTAGCACGAATTTTTAAAATAAAGTTAAAAATTATAAATTACTCACACATCCTGCACCAAACAATCTAGCCCAGACAACACCATTATTTTGGAGTATGGTTTTGGAAGTATACTCTGCACAACTCATCACTTGACATATATCAAGTTGTCTCCTAAAATCAAGAAATATTGAGTCCTCGTCTGGCAAGCTAGGTTTGGGGTTTTTTTTGGTTAAAATAGTTTTAAAAAAAAATAAATAAACTCTTTAGTCCAATAAGACAGAATATTACATTCAACCCATAATCATTACATTCTTTCTCTCACAAAAGTCAAAAAAGTAAAAAAACTCATCCCAAACGAGACTTTTTAATCCCAGACTAAAATAGTCAAAAAACTAAAAAGTTAAAAAGTCAACACACTTCCCAAATGAACCGTGAATCCCAAAGCTTTAACTAATAAATATTAAATTGAGGGATTCTCCTATGGTGTGCACCCTTATTAGAAAATGTATAATTTTGTCACAAGATTTATTAACATTAATTATAAAATATGTAACCTCATTACAAATTGGCATAGTAAAAAATATTGTAATCAAGTCACAAACTTTTATAATATCAACCACAAAGTTATAAACATTTTGTTATACTAATTTATAGTTAAATTACACATTTTGTGATTAATATTATAAAATTTTATGATAAAATTATTAATTTTATAATAGAATACATATGATATACAGTCCCAAAATGATCCACACTATATCATTTTCCTTGATTGAGACACCATATGAAATTGATCCAAAACCATCACATAATTTTTCATTATCATGGCTCTCAAAGTTTTGCAAGACAATGTCTCAACATCACCAAATAACTACCGCACACCCCAAGTGTGATGTCTACTGAGTGAATTGTGGAACGTAGTGTGACGGCACTTATAATTTGAGATTATTTTTTTTTTTTAGAATATGAAGAATGTATTCTTATGGTTAAGATTATTATTCCATTTAAATTATGTTTGGTTAAAAAATGTAATAGAAAAGAATTGATAAAATTCGAATTTCAAATTATGTTTGATGGAGTTAGGAAATGGTGAAAGAAAGAGTTTAAGACTGGATTTGATTTATTAGTTTCAAAAAAATTTTGAAAAGTGAAAGATAAGTAATTGTGGAATACGAATGAAATATAATTACATTTCATAAACTTTTAGAATTTCTCATCTTGAAAAAAACCTAGTATAGCAATATAGCAGACGTCCAATGTATATATATAATGGTGTTTCGGACTCAAAACAGAAGAATATAAAGTCATGAATGCCAAAGTGATTTCAGTCATTGATGCTCTAGTCTCAAATGGCTCAAAGTGGAAGTCATCAAGGCAAGCGATCAGAACGAGCTTTTTGGAAACAATTTTGATAACTTCTTTCTTAATCGCCACACTTCTCATAATCATTCCTTACCAATACAAGAATGGCAACCCTGTTCCAACGGTGATATTCAACGGTATCCCCTCAACGGTGTTCCATGGATTTGTTGTATCGCTCTTGTATGCATTCACGGGCTCCTTGATTGCCTTGTTAATCCATGACAACACCAGCTGCTCATTTCTTTCTAAGTGCTGCGAGTGCCTTGGCATGGTATCTATGACATCCGCTCTCTCTTTGCTGCTTTGGGCTATGTTCACTCTCATTTTTTGATTAAGAGCTTGAGATTGTAGGTTTTTTTATTTTTATTTATTTATTTTTTTAACAGTAAGTTGAATTTCGTTTCGAAGTTTCAAAAACAGTTTTATGAGTCACTACAACAAAAACACATTTTAGTGATACCATACTAGTGACATGTTCTTAAAAAATGTCACAAAAAGAATATTTGGTGGCATTTTTTAGAAAAATGTCATAGAGCTACAAACATGTAAGGCTCTAGTGGCATTTCAATTAAAAAAAGTGCCACTTCACTGCAACAAAAATGTCACTACAACAAATTTACACTTTAGCGACACTACATTAGTGGCATATTTTTAGAAAATGCCACAAAAATAAAAATTGGCATTAAATGTTTTAGAAAAATGCCACAGAACCACAAACATATAAGGCTCTAGTGGCATTTCAATAAAGAAATGCCACATCAATTTTATGGCATTTTATAAAATAATGACACAAAAAATTATGTTCGTGACATTTACCAATAGATGCTAATAAACTTTAGTAGCAATGGTATTTTTTAAAAAATGTCAGGACACTACGTAGGTATAAATTACTTTTTATGGCACTTAGGTGAAAAATGTCATAAACAAATATTTTATAGCATTTTGAGAAATGGCACTAAGCCAAAAACTTTCCAAGCTTATAATGGCATTTTTGAAAGAACAAAAAATGCCAATATATTTTCTAAATTTTTAAAATGCAGTAAATGATTAAAAATAAATAAATTAAACTCAATATATATTACAGGAAAAAGCACATTCAGCGACTAAATTTCTTGACCAAAAAAAATTTGGTCGCTGGAAGTATAGCTTTCAGCGACCAAAACAGCATTAGTTGCCACAAGTAAAGCTTTTTGGCGACTAAACAATTTTAGTAGCCAAAAGTCTACAATTGGCGACTAAAACTAAGTTTGATCGCTAATTATATAGGTTTTAGTGACAAAAAAATTTTTAGTAGCCCAAAGTAAAGCTTTTTGCCGACTAAAAAAATTTAGTAGCCAAAAGTCTATAATTGACGACTAAAAATAAGTTTGGTCGCTGATTATATGGGTTTTACAGACTAAAAAAATTTTAGTAGCCAAAAGTAAAACTTTTTAGTGCCAAAAAAAATTTTAATAGCCAAAAGTCTACAATTGGCGACTAAAAAATAAGTTTAGTCGCCAAAAGTGGTCATTTTTAGCGCGGGAGAATTAAAATCCTAAGGCGGGAATTAAAATTTTTGGCAACCAAAATTTTGGTAGCTGAAAATGTATCTTCGGCGACCAAATCCGATTTTGGTTGGTAAAAGTCAAGTTTTTTAGCAACTAAAAATAATTAGTAGCCAAAAGTATAGAATTGGCGACTAAAAATATTTTTTGGTCGCCAAAAGTGGTTTTTTTTATTTTGCTAGTAAATAGTTTATTTTACATAAATTATGTTCAATAAAATAATTATGTTTATACATATACTTTTATATTAATATGGATGTATGTACTATATAAATAATATATGTTGCATATATAATCATGTGGTGTTATAGAGGTGCAGTGGGAAGAGTGTGGTGTATAAGGTTTATGGTGCGGGAGCTTGGCGGTTCGAATCTCTGCAAGAGCGGATCAAATTGTTCTATAATGAATTATCGTTATGAATGGCACTTGATAGCGTCACGAATAGTGCCAACCATGACATTAAAGTGTCACTGAAAGGTTTTAGTCTTGATGGTGTAATGACACTTATAACTGTCACTAACTCTTTTTTTAATGGCGCTTGATAGTGCCATAAATAATATCTATCATGACATCAAAATGTCATTGAAAGTTTTTAGCCATGATGGTATAGTAGCACTTGCAAGTATCTACTGTGGCACTAGTATCTACCGTGGTACGGATACAAATGGCACTTGTTTAAAATGCCACAAGACTAAAAAATGTCATTAAACCAATAGTTTTGTGGCACTTTCAAATGTCACTAAACTGAGAAAATGTTGTAGTGATTCAATGAATTTTTAAAGATTTTTGTACAAATTTTATACATTTTAAATGTTTTTAAATTATATAGATCTAAAAATAAAAAAATAATTAAAATATTAAAAAAATTTACTAAAAACAAAAAATATGATATGTTTAAAAATTCCAAACGAAATAGGTGTTGTGCTGGATAAGACATTGCAACATATAAGAGTTTTACACTACAAGAATTAACACTTTTGGCAACAAAAAAATTGGTCGTTAAAAGTTTATTTTTGGTCGGCAAAAGTTATCCGCGACCAATTTTTTTGGTCGCTACTTTGGTCGCCAATTGAGGGTCGGCAAAAGTAATTCGCGACCAAAATTTTGGTTGGTCGGCAAAAGTTGGATTTGCAGACTAAATTTTTGATTGCTAAATATTGAATTACCGCGACTAATTTATTTTGTCGCTAAAACACTTTGGTCGCGAAAAGTGATATTTTCCCGACCAAATTTCTTAGTCGCCAATTGTCACATTTCGCGACCAAAAAGTTTAGTCGCCAATTATCACATTTCGCGACCAAAAAATTTGGCCGCCATTTGTTACTTTTCGCGACCAAAACTTTTGGTTGGCAAAAGTGAGATTCCACGACCAAGAGCTTTTTTGGTCGGCAATAGATGTATTTTTTGCGACCAAAACTCTTGGTCGGCAATTGTCATTTTTTGTGAAAAAAAATTATTTATTTGTCGTGACTAATAAATTAGTCGCCAAAGCAGGAAAACAATACACCTGTAATTCCTAATAATTCATTCAATCCATAATAAACCTATAATTTTAAAGCATCATTCAAATTAACTAAATCATTAACATTCGACACAATATATAATTCATTAACATTCGACACAATATTACTATTCTAAGTTTTCATTCACAAGTCACATCCATCTCGCATAACAATTTGAAACAATACATAATTCAGATTTACAGCATCAGGAAAATTGTTTAATCCACTAAGTTGCCTTGATAGCCAATCAAAAAGATCCTTGCGGCCTTTGTGCCAAGCTTCGCATCCATCAAAGCAGTAGTGATGTATGGCACCTAATAAAGAAACAGAATTGGAAAATTTATCAGAGAAGCATGATAAATATATAAAATTAATTAAAAAATGTTTTGAAATAGAGAAATTGGAACGCAATAGTTGAGGCAATGCTCTTTACGTATAGATAATGAATCCAATACCATCCTTTAACATGTTCAATTTATTAACGTATAGATAGTTCAATACTAAGTAGCCCTAACCAACCCAAGGTTTCTTGGTTTGATTCTGCTAGTTGCCCACCCAAACCAAACCGACCCATACACGTCCCTGTTCCTTCGTGAACCAATTTGGAAACTGAAAATGTGCAAACTGCTAAATTGCATTTCGTTGTCATTTACTTCACAAAGTCCTACATGATAGCCTTCTATACATAATATGACTTACTCCATTATTGGTAGTCCGTTTATGTGCATACACTTGAAGAGCCTCCTCTGCTGACATGCCACTATAAACAAGGTAACCAGATACCATCAAGCCTGTCCGACCTTTGCTAACCTACAAAGTTTACATCATTGATCTATAAAACAAGTTCCAAGGGAAACTTCCCTTCTAACTAATCAGCAAGGATCAAAATTCCAACCCAGTGTCATGTCAGTATGCATGGAAACATTAATGTTTCAAAAAGACTATAGAAAGAAACGAAAAAAGGAACTTGGAAATAGATGGAAACATTTGGAAACCGTGACTAAAATCTATCCATACATATAAAAGCCCAATAATTGATTGATTGAAGATATTTAAGGTGTGGGAATCAGCCTCTCCATTAAGAAAAAAATAGTAATAAAGTGGAGGGAAAAGAATAGTAAAAAATTTCGGATCGCTTTGGATCACTAAATTTACTGTTTTAGAGCATAAGTGTACCAAGTTTCGGAACGTGCATTCCGAAACTTGAAAATTAAAGAGACAAGCCCAACCATACATACATGCACGAAAGACTAGAAAATTGTCAACCATCAACTACGTAACATCACAAGCCACCATAAACTAGAAATTGTCAACCGTAGACCATATATTTTTTCTATTCTCTTTTTATTTCATATATTTTTACTATTTTGCCATTGGTCCATTAGCTTTCCATCATGGTAATTGTAGGTTTCTCAAACCTTAGGGGTTTTTTGCCTAATTGCCAAACCACAGAGGAGGTAGGTGAAAGTCTCCTCTTTTTCTATCTGACTCACATAAAAATTCAACAAGTACTAGACAGAGAGATGAACTACATAGCCTCAGCCATTACTCATTAGGCATTACCCCAGGATTAAACAACACAAAAACTCTAAAAGACAATAAAAGATCAACAAATAAGAAACCCTACCACAAGGGGATCAAAAGAAAATTTGAGCTTTAACTATAAAACCTTCTAGCTCTACTGATTCTTCTATTCCATCTAATAAATCCATTTAATAAAAAACTATAATTAAAACTAACCATGCAAATTACTCAACATTCTTTCTCACCCCAAAAAAATAAAAATAAAAAATACATAAATAGACAGTTTTATCCTTTCGTGGCTTGATTCACAACCTATAACAGTCTAATCCCAAATTCATATATCCTTTCGTGCCATCTGTATATACTCAAATCAGTTAAAAACTCTAAAAAAACACCAAACTCAACTGAAACTACTTAAATAGCTAGACAACTTACCGCAAGTGCCTTCGCTGAAACACCTTCTGTCAAAATCAAGGTACATTTATCAGAGCTCTTCCCTCTGGCATCATTAGCATCTTCTAGTTTGGTAATCCCAGTTATCCTCTGTCTCTTTGTCCCATTAGTTTTCTTAAGATCCTTGCTCTGCTAAAAATTTGCCCATGACAAGAGACTTTCCACTATTCCAGACTTGGACACTGCAGGAGAATTGACCACAAAAGCATCAAAATTACGCTCACAAAAGGAGTAAACAGCTTTTCTTTTTTAAAATTTATAATAATAATAATAATAAAGATTTCAAAATAATAGAACAAACCTTTCTTCAGGAACATGTTCATAATAATTCACTGCATTCACGGAACCTTGTTGTTTAATAAGTAAGAAATTAGGGCTCTTCATCATACATGTTCATACCTTATGTTGGGGACATCTCACCTGATCAGTGATCATAGAGGTTTACATAAAATCACATGCAATATACCTAAAATTAGAATTAGTAAGCATCCCACCTGATCAATGCTGTAAATGTCATCATCACAGTTCATAATCAACCTGATGGTTTATGCTTGGTTTGGGGATAGAAGCAATTCAAGCAAAGAATCAGAACATCTCAAGATACCTAAATTTGATCTGAAAACCAGCCCACATGAATGACAAAGCAGCAACTCTATATATAACAGGACATTTTGCATGAGGTAAATGACAGCCGAAGGTATGTTATTCTAAATAAAAATATATAAAAAAAGGGTTTGCGTCAGAGCACATTCAACACGCGCGTGCACACAAAAAAAAGAAAGAGGTATAAGATTCAACAATTTTTCATTGCGTATTTTATTCTATGATAAATTTGTTGTGCATGAAACTGAAAAGAACTTAATAATCCAAATGTAAAGCATTTAATCAACTCAATCTAATTTGTATGCCACTTTCAAAGTACATCCAGAATAATGTTTCAACCTTGACAGTTGGAGCTTATGAACTAGGAATGAATACTCCATAATAAATTAGAGAATCAGTAAAACTACGTACTTAGCAGTTTTTCAAAACATCAGAGATTTGGAACTTTTTGATAAGATAGTAGCCAAACATGTGTCCAACATTTATAACTTCTTTGGAAACAGTGCCTATGTGGAGAATTTTTGTACAAACTAAGAAAAACATCAATTTGATTAATCTATTTATCACAGCTTAAAATATTTTTTTATTATGATAAAATTCTCCTCTTTACCAACTTAAACATAAGCATAAGAAATAGTTTCAGGCAGGCACCACTCACAACTGCAAATCTGAAGTTCCAAAATGATTTTTGATAAGTATATATGCTTTTGAGAAAGGATCATGCAAGTTGAGGACAATACCAAAAAACAGAAAAAGAAAACAATTATAACTAACAGCCTTGAGCCTTCATAAAAAATTGTCAATTGAGCAGAAAAATACTGTATCAAACATGTATTAGGCATCTTGCAAATTAAGCAATCAGTGATAAAGTAAAAGATTCACCAAATGATGTATTGGAACAGCAGTCAAGGTCCCAAATCTGCCATTAATGCGCCCAACAATTTCATGAACCTGGCTTGTAAGTTTCTGATCTGTGATAGTACATATAAAAAACAAAGTGAAATGCCCATTTTTACAACAAAGTTCAAGAGATTCACATAAAATAAGGAACAATGCATAATGGCATCGGAAGATCTCTAGACTACTAGAGATATGCATTAAGGAACAATGAGATTCACCTGCAATAAGGAACAATGCATAATGTCATCGGAAGATCACTAGAATACTAGAGATTAAGGAACAATGCATAATGGCATCGGAACAAGGGTCTCCAAGAGTTCAAATCATCAGCATAAAAAGATATTTGTTCTTCACAAAGCTTGGTACCACACCTTAGCTAGTGCTCAACTAGCCCGTCTACTCTCAAAACCACCAACACCAAGGACACTAGATAAGACTGTGACAAGGCTATAGAGCACTGACACAATGCAATAAAAATCACACCTAAAACAGTCACCGAGTCAAAGAACCTCCATGGGCCCTACTTTCAACCAATGCAAGCATTTAGGGCATCGGGGTGAATGTTCCCAAAGGCAGCTCAGGGGATATGAAAGAGATAAGAGCTATATGCTACGAAGATCAACAGTTGATTTTTCCTGTAAACGATAGATAATACTTGATTGTTCTTGTCAACATATGCTAATGGAAATCCCCAACTTCATATAAGAATCTTCTTCTGTATATATATATATATATTTTTTGCTCAGTCATAAGAATTTTAGTGGAAAGGATTCATATAGCCCACCCCACCTGATTGGGACACAAGACTTAGTTAGGTTTAGTTATAAGAATCTTCTTTTTATTACAAAACAAATAACAACTTACGCACGTCATATCTTTAAACTGAAAAAAGAGAAGTTAGTTGCAAAAAATAACCCATTTGACAAATAATAATTCCAATGATACAAGCAAACCCATAGAAACAATAACATTAAGCACGTTAAGGAAACAGTGTACATTCAGGAACATCTGTTCTTGTTGGCACTGCAATTTTAAATTAGTAAAAGATTAAGGGGAAACAATCAAATTACAAAAATTCAATAGAATTATCTCCTTTCCTCTTTTTTTTATTTTTATTTTTATTTTATTTAATTTAAATTATTATTTTATTTTACTTTTTTTTTTTTTAAGCCAAGGACTGCATATATTTGTTGAAGATTGTTGAATCTTAAGTGCACCAAGTAGGAAATAGCCAAGTACTGAGCAAAACTGGACTACATAACTATATATTCCACCCAATGAGAAAATTAAAGAATATAAAACTCAAATAGAACTGAATGTTGTGGTAACATATTCACATACACACGCACAAACATATATGTATATATAAATTGTATAAGTGGAGAGAGAGAGAGAGAGAGAAATTCCCAAAATATTTCCCAATGATTTCATAGACATTTTGCAATATTTCATCAAGAGTTCCTAAGGGTGGCTCTTGCTTCAAAATTAGGTTGCAAGGGAGGCTCATTTCCAACTCAAACATAGCTGTCAAGCAACTATTGGCAATTAAATATAATTTAAAATTTTGGTTTGATGAAGAAAGTTGCAAAAAAAAAGTGTAAAATAAACACTAGTAAACTAGCCTTAACATACACAAGACACATGTTTGCTCAAAAGATAAAATTATGCTCTAAGAGTCCAAATGTGAGGTGTTGCTTGTACCTAGAGATATTGTCAAATGTTGCAACTAGCAACAACAATTATAATTCTTTTATCATGCCCAAGTAGACAGATTGCAGGGAGACATTTCTCTCAACTACAAAAGGGTATCACAAAAACTCAATCCCACCCAATCCAGTAATTTGCTCTTATAAGTAGACACCAACAAATAATAAGTCAAATCCTTTAATTAAAAACTAAGTCAGAAACAAATGTAACGAGGAGCAGTCAGTAACATTCAGATTTTTGAATTTTGATGAGGAAAACTAATTAAATGTTTTACAATTAAAACTTAAAACTGAGTTTTTTACAAGTTAATGTAACGATCAACTCTCAAATTTTTACCTAAAATCAACTAAAAGTTTACAAGAATGAAACAGTGCCAAAGGTACATTGCACCAACCTTCCTGTCAGCAAATGTTTCTTTTAGTTCTCTGATGTGTTCCTGGACTTAAGGAAACTCAAGTGCACGGATAAATCGATCTGAATCTATTCCAATAGGAAACTGTAGTTCCACAAACATAGGAAACAGAATAAGATTAACAAAATTGACATCAAAGTAGTTTCAAAATGAAATAATTTATACACTTAAATATGCTAGTAAACCAATATATAAGAAGTGATTCAAAGAATCAAATCCAATAACAAGGTAAGAACAAGAGAAATGAACAATTTCACCGAAAACGTACAACAGCCACACGAGTCAGCCTTCCTTGGTCTTCTACCCCCTCAGGTGTACCTTCAAGCCCAAGTATACGAGTGCAAGCACTAACAAAATGCCTTGCATAGTCATAGGTGTGGAAACTGAAAAAAAAAAAATCAACATGTTGTTGTTCGCTAGTTTAACATAAGATTACTCTGGAGGGGGAAAATTGATTGCTGTAACCAAAATAAGCAACAAAACAATGGTGTAGAGGTGTAGAGAGAGAGAGAGAGAGAGTAATCAGCAGCCATGCACTAAGTAGGTAAATTTAGGGAAACAGAGCCATGTATCTGAACAAGGAAGAAGAATAGCTGTTGATCCAGATAAAGGTTAATTCATGCAAATTCTGCCAAGACATGCCATATGATTGACAGTTTAAACAAGAAATGTGATCATATGATTGAGTAGTGCATAGGTTTCAAGTTTAAAAGTTTGCAAGACATGCCAATTGATCAGTATGAACAAGTTTAAAGGAATTGACCTGTTAAGTGAGGCAAAAATGGCATGGCACGGGATTAAATATTACAACTTACCCAACCAAGTCAGCAGCAAGAACAGCATGCAGCAGCTTTGATCGAGATGGCAGTGTCCTGTGGATTTCTGAAGAAGGAAAGGGTGTGTGGAGAAACCAACCAACTTTCATATCACTGTTGTGCTCCTTCAGGCATTTTGGAAGGAACATGAGGTGGTAGTCATGGCACCAAACATCTAATACATACATACATACACACATCTAATACCATTAACTTATGTTGTGTAATGAGACTCTCCTTCCATTACTTTTACAATTCTTAAATTAAATGTTCTTTTATCAAGTATCCTAGTAAGAAAAGAAATCTATTCCACTTACAGCCACATTAATTGACTGCCGAGGTCACAACATATGAAAATTCTCCTTCTGATGTCTTGTTAGCTACATCTGAAAGAAAAGGAATGTGGCTTTAAGAGAAAAGAAAGGATTTCTCGTATGGGACCTATTTTGTGTTCCAGAATTTGCATGATTCAGGTGTAGCTTTTTCGCTGTCAAATCTCCCTAAAGCTTTAAAGACCATTAGAGAATGCTGGCCTGTGTTCATATTTCATACTCTTGTACACAATTCAGTTACCATTATTATTCATTTGTAATTTAAGTAGAAAGTGAGGTGGAGTACTGAAAATATGAGAAAAATGTTTGTGTTTAAAATACTGATGATTATTTTGTGGTTAGTGGGTTTTGAGGCTGAGTTTGAATTGATGATAAGAAGAATGAACAAGTTTCAGATGATGACTGAGAACAGCATCTATTTTTTAAAATAAGCCAACATAAGTAACCTCAATACCTGAAAGCATGAGAAATAACAAAGACATTCAAATTATCAAGTTGTTAAGATTGATAACAAAGAAACAAGATCGATTCTGTTTTAGAATTAAAGTTCTCCATATCAAAAAAACATATTAAGCATTAACACTCAATTCAGAAATCATCATGTTTAGAAAAATCTGCATTCCACACTAATGCTAATGTACTTATTACATAATTTTTAATGAAACACCTACAGTATTTCTCAATTTTTAGGACAAACATATAGAGAAGTGAAAATAATAGAAGAAAAATAACTCAGGATATAACTCATCCACCTATAAGAGTGACAAGTCTCGCAGTATTTCAATGTTGTCTGCATCAATTTTTAGGGCATTGCGATAACATTTAATTGCCTCCCTGTATTCCCTATCTGGTCGGTACAAGAGACCATAAACATGCCAGTAAACATGACTCTTGAGGTCATTATGCATCAAAAAGAGAAGTTACCTCTAAAAGGACTTAAATATATGACCAACAATATTGACGCAACAACTAAGTAAAGAAGAAAGAAAAAACAATATAAGAGAACTCAGAAAGAATCCCAACCTTTAGTCCAAGCCGAACAAGTTCATATGCTTCTGCTTTTCGATCCATGCAATTTAATGTCAACCCCATCATTGACAAAGTTTCTGGTAACCAGGAAAAAAAAAAAATAGATAAAAGAATTGCCCCCTCCCCCCCCCCCCCCCAAAAAAAAAATCACATTTAAACAATAAAAAATGGTAGATATTCAACATGAAGAAGAGAGCAATAACAAATTTTGACTGTTATGCTTCAGCAAATATTGGTAGTGTAGAAGAGTCCAATCCATTTGATAACAACTAGCTTTTATGGTTTCAATGCATGACATCCACATTATTTTTCACCTTCCAAATGAAACAAGGGGAAAAAGAACCTCATATGTCTAATCCCAGCATAAAAAGAAGCTCAAATGACAATACAATTACTCAGACATTCACAAGCCTACAACATAGAGTTGAATGAAGTTCCACACACCTCCATGATTTGGAAACTTCTTCAATATAGCATCTGCCGCCTTCAAGCCCTTCTTATATTGTTTGGTTTCATATGATTTCTGCAAGGTTAAGGACAATTAAAAAAGATGTTTCATTTAGCAGTAGCATTTTCTTAACCATAATGTTTAGAATGATTACAACGAAGAGATGATAAAAAAAAAAATAATAATAATAATCTAATATTGAATCAATGAAAAATGGTAATGTCACTAAACTATTACTTGGCTCCAAATAATAAAAATCATGAATAAACTCTTGATAATAGTGATTTGCAATTGAAATTGATCATCACCATTCCATGTGAGCAACAAATTACTAAAAACTAAAAAATAATTAAATATCAACATTTCACATTCTGGATGAAGATAATAGAAGAATAGTAGGCAAAGCAAAGCGGGGTTGAATTTTAACATGTAATAATAAGAGTGGAAACTCCTCATATTTAATCATCCATTCACAATAGCAACCCCACAATATACAATGACCTATAGTTCAAACTGCTTTATCTTGCAATGCTGATGTAGGCTAGTTGCAAGATGGGTAATACAAAGTTTTACAGACACAAGTCATAAAATCCTGCAGGAATGTTGGCAGCCCGTTGTACCACTTGGGACATCACTCCCTTTGGTGCTTCAGTGAAGCCAAGAGCCCATACACCAAGACCATTACTACCACTGTCTAGTAAGAGAAAAGGCATGCCATAGAATATGTATATAGATGTAGAGTTCATCAATACCTGGTAAGGAGAGGCCAAGCACACACTATATATGTACCTGGTAAGGATAGACCAAACACACAAGCACACACACACACACACACACTATATATATATAGAGAGAGAGAGAGAGAGAAGGAGAGAGAATAAGAACACCATGCCACCAATACCACTTAAAAATTGAAATGTTTTTTGAAAAACGAGATGGTGAGGTTGGACAATGAAGGGGCAAAGATATGAGAAGTCGAAAATTATAGTTAGGGTTTGAAATTGGGGAAACGAGAGAGCGAGAGAGAGAGAGAGAGAGAGAGAGAGAGAGAGAGAGAGAGAGAGAGCGTGTTCATCTGATGCAAGAGGTCTGAGATTGAGAGGATTAGCAATGGTAGAGTGTAGGTGGCTCCACACACTACCACCGAACATCCTTCCTCTCTCCGCCAAACCCATTGCTGCTGCGCCGCTGCTCCTATTTCGTTTCGTGTTAGCGCCTTCTTCGTGTTTGCTCTCTGCTTTGGCCAGTTTGCCGCCGACCTCATAGTGGGGAAACAGAGCGACACGACCATGGTGTGAGACATTTTTGGTGGTAGTGATTTGGAATGGTGGCCTAGGGTTTGTGTTTATGTAAATGTCAAAGAGAAAGAGAAATAGACAGAGAGCAAAGAGCAAAGAGAGAAACAGAGAATATATTGTGGGCAACGGTGAGAGAGAGGAAGAGGGAGAGCAAGCGAATTTTTTTATTTGTTCGGTGTTTGTCTTCCACGTTTCAAATTTCCCCCCAAATTTTTCGACCAAATTCTCAAATTAGTCGCAAAAACAGGTTCTTTCGCCGACAAATTTTTTTAGTCGCCAAATCTCAATTAACGGCGACTAAAATATTAGTCGCTAAAAATAGTAATTTGGCGATTAATTTTTTTTGGTTGCTGAAAATAAATTTTTCACGACCAAATTTTTGCGCAAAAAAATATGTGACCTTCCGCGACCAAATATGTAGTTGGTCGGCAAAAGTATACCACTTTCTGCGACCAACATATTTTTTGGTCGCCAAAATATAACCTTCTGCGATCAATAATATTTGGTCGCCAAAAATAATAATCATTCGCGACTAATTAATATTTGGTCGCCAAATGTCATTTTTTTGCGACCAAAATTTTTTTGGTTGGCAAAAGTGGTCGCAAAATGTGTAAATTCTTGTAGTGTTAAAACCTAAATGTTTTAGTCTCTAAAAGTGAAAATTTTATTATAAAAGACATTTATGGACTAATTTCTATCATTATGAGGATAGTTGCTAAAATGTCGTCTCAAAAAGTCAAAAATAAGGCTTTTAGTGACAAATAATTTGGTCTCAAAATGATTTATTTTTTGAGATAAAAAATTTGGTCCCAAAAGGATAATAATTAATCACTGATATTCAATTTTCGTTGTTAAAAATATAATGACACTTTTCGTAATAAAAATATTTAGTCCTTAAAAAATAATTTTATCCTAAATTTTGGTCTCTAAAATCTTAATTTTTTGTAGTGAGAGTGTCTTTTTCATTTTATTTTATTGGCGAAATAATTATTAAATTAGCACCTATAGAGATTAATCTCTCAACCCTTGCAAAGCATTTAGCGCTTGTTTTCTAATTCAACTTGTTTTTGTAGAATTAAATTCATGATCTCTCCCTTAAGACTAAACTTTTAAAAAAAATTATGACGGCAAATTAAATTAAGCCTAGTTGGTTATATTGTGTTTTCCAATTAGGCCAACTCGTGATCTTAATACAACTTATCTATGGCATCACCGATATTCCTACTGGCTACTCAGGATGCGTTTGTGTTTGGATTTAAAATTCTAAAAAATATATATATAGATGAAAAAAGAAAAGAGTGTAACTTTTATTTCATTCACCTTTTCTTTTTATTTTTTGTTTTTTAGTTTGACAAATATGAGATTCCAACACAATATTAGATATCTAATATTTGTATCCAACTATACATATATATATTTGTCATATATACAGTTATGACGTTTGTTTGTTTGCTTGCTTTTTTTTTTTTATTATTTATTATTTTTATTTTTAATTAGGACTTATTATATTATTAGTTATGACTTATTGTATTAGTTATGATAATTTTTATTTTGGTTCTGATCGAAAAAGTCTTTGGTTAAGTCTCATGTAATGTTTGATTATAATGTAGTTATTATTCATTGTGATGTTGATTATCATTATTGCAGTTATTATTTTAATTGTGGCAAAAAAATGTATTAATATATCTTAAATAATGTTTAATTATGACCTATTATATTTTTTACTTATGACTTTAAAATAATTTAATATTGCATTTGTCGTATCTACACCACCACCAATGTGATAAGTTACGCACCCTATAAATGAAGTGTGTGTTTGCAACTGTGGAAGGATTTAATGGCTAGTAGTATTGTGGAACGTTTGGGACATCACTATGCAAGTCCCCTAATTCAAATCATTTTAGTTTCTTCATCTCTGTTTATAATAATATTAGAAATACTATTTAATATATTAAAAATATATTAATTAAATATAATATTAAATAAATTTCACTTTAAGTAATTGATTTTACATTTATGATTTATATCTTAGTTAATATGTTTATTGATATAATAATCAGTATTTCTAACATAATTAGTGTTTGATGCTTCTTGGGGCCTCTTTGTAAGTTGAGATTAAAAAAAAAAAAACAGAAAAAAGGAAAAAAAAAAAAGGTGTTCTCTCTTTTTGGATAACAAAATGAGAAAGGTGGGAGATGATAACGATTTGTCTTTATTTGGCTAGGGAAAATAAAATGTCTTAGGTTGTTTTTATCAAAATAGATATGTGCATTCTTGTAGACGTCCCCGAACGCATCCGGGAGGGTTAAGTCCGGTTCCGTTCATATGGGGGCTCACTACAGTTCAAGGACTCGATTGTCACGGTTCTAAATCTTGAACCAAAGAGTCCAACTCTGGCAAATCGTTTTGAAGAAAAACTGATTTTGAAAAGAAGTGCCAAACATGGACTGCTTTGCCAGATTACAGAGTCGCCACCTAAATATTTTTAAAATGGGAAATTTAGGAAACCCTGACTCGGTGCCGAAGGCCACATGTCCGTCATCACCAAAGTGACTTGGCTCGGGAGCTTGGGTACGATCGGGGAAGGTCAGCTATGAGCACCCCCTTTCGCCCGGTCCGAAGACCGGCTTCTACTAACCATGATATCCGTTTTTGAAGACTTTATGCGTTCTTATCCCGGTTATTAACCTAGAATTACTATGTGATGCGCACAACACAAAAGTATAGACTAGATTGCCTAACTTGAAAATAAACATTGCATATCCGTTTTGTTTGGAAAACAGTTAGATTTTGCTACTCGCAAGTAGGCTAAAACACGGATTTCGATGAGTATTCCCAACTCAAGTAATCCAACCTCCACCCACAGGCATTCAAGCAGTTTATCACATAAGCACTTAGCCGCATGGCAAGCATACTGTCATGTTAACATTCACACGCATGCGACATGCTAAAGCATAAAACTTACATCGTACTCCGTGCCAAAACAAGAAACCAGTTAGCAAAACATGCATGACCTAGTTTATGTTAAGTGACTAATGCATCGCATACGGAATGTAATCTAGACAGGCTCGGCTATCCTAAGCATGGCACATGAAATGCAACAACTATCACGTATTTAATTTGGAATTGAAAGTACGATGCAGTTTGTATGATGTACCGAGCCCGATGTATGTAAACAAATGCATGAATGCACGCATGCATTGCATAAGGTATGCTAATTTAGATGTGCCCTAATCTACCATCATAAGCAGGTAAATAAAAGGGTAGAAAGAAATGGGGGTTGGAAGACATGCACCCACTCACACACACTTATTACAAATTTGCCCTCGCTCGGAGGGACCAAAAGAATAATACAAATTAATTAACTACGCAAGCTAATTAATTATTACAAATTAACTAAATTAATTAACAAATTAACTAAGTTAATTAAAGCAGTAAACGCCTCGGGAAGAGGGCTCAAATGCAGAGCGCGCTCGGAATTGGCTCGGAATCGCACTGCCATGCACGGATTGCCTCTGTTTCCCCTGCTATCCTCCTCTGAAAATTTCCAAAGTCCCAGGAGTGCCTCTCAGGGCACTGGGGAGTACCACCGGCTGGGGTAGAGCACCACCGGCTGAAGAAGGAGGCCACCGGCACTAGATGAAGTTATCGGCTGGCAATTGACTGCCGGTCGGCACTGAATAGTGCCGGCCGGCACTTAATACCTGCAGAACCTGCAACTCACAGCAGCAGAGGGCAACAACATGCATGGCAATGTGATTCAAGGTATTTATGCACTATACACACCCCTTATCATGTTATTGACTCAAAGGGGCATGTGCCTCGATTCCCGGACCACCAATCACGCATTTCCATGCGTGATGGCCCTAAGAACCAAGAATGCAACTTTGATTTCAAATGCATGCAATGCAAACAAGCAAACAAGTGTGCTCAACCTCCATCATTCTTCACCTCAAGAGGCCAAACATGCACAATGCAAATGCAACCCTAAACATGTCAACTAGGCATGCAACATGGGCTATGCAATATGTTCATGCAAAGGGTTCAAGTAAGCATGCAAGGTAAGCATACAAACCAATGGAAGGATGGTCTTATACATGAATTGAGCAACTCTAAAAAGGCTCAAAACAGTGGCCAAAATGCCTAGAAATGGAGATTAAACACACACACACATGCAAGTGTTATGATCCAAACTCAAGGCATAAACATAGCAACTCCCAAGCACACTTGGAGATACCAAACAAGGACAATGAGCATGCATTGTAAAGCTCTGAAAATCATGCAAAGCATGGTGCCAAACCAAGTCGAAGATAGACCAAACAAAGCATGCAAATGGTCCGAGCACTAAGGCAAGCCAATGAGGCTTTGAACCGCACCTAGCACAACCACTCATGGCAATACTTAAGCACCTAAAAACAGAGTTTTAACACATAAAACTAAGCCTAAAGGACCACCTAGATGGCATCTAAGTGACTCAAATACAAAGGCATGCAAAATGGCCGAAACATGGGGCATTCAAGACATGCTTTTAAAGCACTAAAGGAACAACTAAGGCAAGCATACAAGCACACCGAAGGGACTGAAATGACATCTTAAATGGTTCCAAACCATTGAAATGATGGAAGCAATGCATACTACACATGCACCTACTTGAAGCATACAAGCTACAATGCAAAGGGGCTATATTAGGCATGCTAAGATTGACCCAAACGACTATGGACAGAGCTAAATCATGGCAAAATAAGCATAAAACCTTCACAAGTCTAAGCCTAAATCATGCTCAAATTAGGGCTAACAACCTAGAGCATGTTAAGACAAAACAAGGCATTACAAAGCAACTATGCAAATCATGCAAGGAGTGCTAAAACCAACTTAGAATCATGTTGTATCATGGCAATATAAGCATGAAAAACAAGCCAAACATGCTCAACACACAACCAAACATGGTGCTCCTTTGGAGGCCAAAACTTGCCCTTTTCAAGGACATTAAGGAGAGGGGGTGGCCCTCTCCTTTTGGAGACTTTATGGCACCATCTCCACCACTGAAATCCCTCAAGATTTCAATGGTGGAGAGGCCCAAGCACCAAAGTCTCGGAGCTCTCACAAAATGGCCTAAAATGGGGCCTTTTCAAGGCCTAAAGGGGGTCAAACTTCCCCAAAGTGCAAAACACTCTTGATAAACAATAAAGAGGGTTAAAAATCAAAACTTTTATGTGTTATAGACTAAGCACAAAAACAACTCTAAGCTAGGTAAAAACAAGTTGCAAGAATGGGGTAAATAAGGACTAGTTGGCTCACCCTTGTAGACTTCTTCACCAAGCTTGATGTTGTTGTTTTCTTGAGCTCCAAAATCTGTCAAGAACTTCAAAAACCAGCCCTTAGAACCTCTGTTGCAAGGAGAAGGTGAAACACTAGGTGTTTGTGTGCAATAGTAAGGCACAAAACACCTAGACACAAGAGAGAAGGATAGAGATAGAAGGTGTATGCAACTCAAACCCTAGAAAAAACCAGAGCTTCTCTCTCTCTTTTTCTCTCTAACTTTCTAAATTTGCTAACCCTTGAGCCAAGAGAAGAGAGCTTCTCCTTATAGGCAACAAAGACTTACAAACTAAGTCATCCAAGGGCTCATCCCTCCATACACGTGTATGGAGGGGAAACAAGAGCTAAACAGCTGTCTAAAAATATCTCATAAAGCAGCTGTAAAACAGTCGGCAGGGCAAAATAGTCATTTTGCCAAAAAGAGTGCCGACCGGCACAAAATAGTGCCGGTGGCAACACCAGCCAGCCGGTGGCCTCTAGCCACAGCCGGTGGTATGTGGGGATGCCTCAGAAGGCAGTCCCTGCCCCTCAAAGGCAAAGCACAAGTGTTTGGTGTAAAACCAGACACAAAACAGTCAAGTTCGGAGGTCCTGAGGCAAGGCGCGCGAGCCGAGAACTCCGGGAACTCCAAACGAACACAAACATGGATAATCACCGAATGCTCCAACGGTGACGTCCAAGTCTTGAGGACGGTCAAAAATGGGGTGTCTACAGTTGCCCCTCTTTGACAGAACTCAAAAGTCATAACAATGACGGGAGTGAATGTCAAAGCCCAGAGACGACCCATTTTTGACAAGGCCGAAGACTTGGACAAACATGCAAGACAAGCAAGATATGCGCCCGAAGGCAGGGGCAAAATGCAACTGAAAATGCAAGAAGCTGAGCATAACTTATGATCATGCAAAGAAAGCTGTAATGAAGCACACATGCGACAGTTTTAAGCTAGATACGCCAAACTACACTATAATGCAGAAAGGATGTAAGAGAATTATGCAATTCTCGATACGTCTCACTCGGGAGATACAATACCTGCGCGGCTCGTCCGGTTTCACCGGCCTCGAATGAACCGTACATACAATATCGTGCCTGCAAAGAAAGCAAACTTAACAGGTACAATATTGTTAGCAACATGCATGACAATGCAGAATGGATGCAAAATGATATGCAATGTATACAAAACTATGTATGAACAATGCAAATGGAAATGCAATACAATTGAAACTATATGCAAACTACATGCAAGGCAATTGAATCATGATTCATTCATGAGCGATTCGAAACCACACAAATGTCAAATAGATTGGTGGAGGTAACAAGTCTGTCTACCATAGAAAAGGTGTCGAAGCCCTCAAGGCGCGAGCGCACGCAGAACTATGAGTAATGTAGACAGACACAAGAACAAGTATTGGGTGGAATGACATAAGTGGGGTGACGACCCGCTGGGGAAAGAATGATGATCCTAATGCCGGATGCAACAATTACACTACAATGTAATATGATGGATAGATGATACAATGGATATGGCACGCGGGCCAAACCAAATCTCGCCTAGGAAGGACATGTACACGTACAAGCCATGTCTAACATAGAAAAGGTGTCGAAGCCCTTAAGGCACGAGCGCACGCAGAACTATGAGTGTATAGACATGAAAAGTATGAGCACATACCAGACCAAGCTCAACAAGGAAAGGTGCGAGCCATGGATGGAAGATGATGCAGTGGATGTATGCAACTAAAATGAAACCTAGATGGATGCTCACAAAAATGAATGCATGACATATGCAGTATGTTGTTTGTTTGTTTTTTTTTTTTGGGAATGCATGACATATGCGGTATATACAAATGATGCATGACAATGCACTATGATGCCATGACTATGGTTGCAGCTTTCCCTATCTTACCAACAGGGCGATATACTAGGTTGGTTCAGTATCCAGGATTGAGGCGTAGACATGCCGCCTCAACCTATGGGGCTTCCATACGGGTTTCAAGCCGAGGGTACACCCCCTGGGTATTTAAACCAGACTTTAGTCTCGAAAATCCCGAACCTTTGCGTTCTAGGCATAAGCCGTTCAAACTCTAGTTTTCACCGTCCCCGCTGGTCTCCTAGGAACTCACCGCAAGCACGGAAGTCGTTCGGGCACGACAAACACCGAAGGAATTGCACCTCCAGAGGATTTAAGGTCTCCTAGACCGGGCGTGTTTAAGGTCCCGCCGGACCGACTTTGGGGTAATGCATGATGATGAGATGCGCGAAAGAGCGCGATGAAATGCATGCCAAATGCAATGAACGGTGCATGTCAATGTACCGAAGGTCTTGCACCCTCTGAGGATTTAAGGTCTCCTAGACCGTCACGTGTTTTTGGTCCCGTCGGACCCGGTGTGGAGAACGATGCAAAGCATAAGTGCATGACAATGCTCGTAATAAAATGCATGATAATGCAATCGAGCGGGTTTTAGGTCTCGCCGGACCACGCGTGTTTTTGGTCCCGCCGGACCCGCTTTGGTGGGGCAACTGTGCGAATGTGACACGCGTGCCACAAGGGATGCAAAACAATGCAAGTGAGAATGAAATGAATCATGAGGCACGCATACCTCATTGGTGTGAAAATGAAATGCAAAACGAGGCACGCGTACCTTGAAATGCGATGAAATGCAAGATGAGGCACGCATACCTCATCGGAATGTAAAAATGATGCAAGTGAGGCACACATACCGCACTGAAGTGTAAAAAAGATGCAAGTGAGGCACGTGAGGTAGCACACCTCACGTGGATCAAGATGGAATGCAAAATGAAATGCAAAATGAGACACGTGAGGTAGCACACCTCACGTGGATCAAGATGAAATGCAAAACGAAACACGTGAGGTAGCACACCTCACGCGAATCAAAGATGAAATGCAAAATGAAACACGTGAGGTAGCACACCTCACGCGGATCAAGATGAAATGCAAAATGAAAATGCAAGTATGACACGCATGCCACAAGGAACGTAAAACAACGCAAGTGTGACATGCATGCCACACAGAAATGTAAAACAGTGCAAGTGTGACACGCATGCCACACAGAAATGCAAAATGGTGCAAGTCACAAGGGACGTGCAAAACGGCGCGATGCGACGCACCGGGCAGTGTGATGAATGCGTGCAACACACACGGGGTAACTTTTGAATCTTATAAAAGACAAAAGGATACAATCTTCGCTTGAGTTTGAGCGTCACGCACAGTAGAGACGGTCCGAAGTCAAAACGGAGGCCGGTTGAGCATCGGGGATGCATTTTCTTGTACTTTATTAATCTATGGAGACCCAAGAACTCCTCACTTGGCCTAAACAAGCCCTTGGGAACACCACCGGCTGGGTGGGGTGATCACCGGCTGCCACCGGCTGCCTAAACTCATCCATCGGCACAAAAAAGTGCCGACCGGCACAAAAAGGTGCCGACCGGCAGAAAATGCCTGATCGGGGGCAGTTTTGCCAATTTGCCACGGGTGTTATAAAATAGGGCACCCAAACCCTATTTTCTTACTTCCACACCGCCGAAAACTCCTCCTCTCTCTCTCTAGAGTGTTTTCCTTTCGATTTCTCGCCGATTTCTCCGCGTTTCACGCCCATTTTCTCGTCGGATTCGCGATATTCTTCGCGTTTCGAACATTTTTGACCGAACAAAACTTCGTTTCGGTGTATTTTTCGCCATTTCCGCCTTTTCGGGACTTGTTCCCCTCGATATTCTCTACATTTCCGTGCATTTTCCTCTTCCGGCCTTCCCGGCCATTTCTGACCTTCTCGGGGTTGACTTCCCAGTTGACTTTTCACATTCCGGCCCATTTTTCTTCTTCCGGCTATTTTTCTCATCTCCATTGCTATGGCCGATGATATTCCACACGTCGGGACTCCCCCGGACCACGAGATGGATCCCGGGGTCGAGCTCCTGCCACTGAGCGAGCGCCCCTTCGACCCGGCGACCTACCAGCCGGCCATCCACGTGCTTCCGCCAGACGGACTCCGCCACTTCCGCGGCTTCGACAGGGCTTTGGACCCGGAGCTTCTGCTGCGCGAGCCGGCCACTCATTTGTCCTTTGGCGCCTCCGAGGTAACACCCTTATCTTTGCTTTATTTTCTGTAATGTAGGATTTCCTGTCAACTGCCGTAGCTAACTGAACCCATTATCTGTTTAGTTCTGATGTACTGTATTGTAGTTGATTGTAGACAAACTCATAACTGACATCTGTTTAGGACCGACGCACATGCACACACACTGCACTAGTCTGAATCACCCAAACACACGGCACACATTGCACTGCCAATTCGCCGACACCCGGTGCTTATTTGAATCTTGAAAACTCGCACGCATGCTAGACTTGCACTGAATCACACAAACACGCAGACGCATCACACGTTGGTAATTCACTGAAACATACCGGGACCCGGCATCCGTTTGAACTTTGAAAAACACGCACACATGCTGTTTACACTGATCCTCATAGGAGCACTGACATATCACAGGCCGTAGCCCACCCACTGGTACGCTGAAACCTGATATCTGCTTGAATCTGAGAAATGTGTACACATGCACCAAGTTTACACTGGAGCATCTAAAACACACTGACGCATCACGCGCTTGTAGTTTACTGTAAGCACACCGGTACCCGGTTTCTGTTTGAATTTTTTTTTTTTTTTTTTTTTTTTTTTTTTTTTTTTTAAATCTGCACGCATACCAGATTTGTACCGACTGCATATCTTCATATGGCTTTGCAATTTCTTGACTACAGGGAGACTCCCATACTCTCCGCGGGTATGGGAACGTCACCGCTCGCGATTGGTACGCCGAGCTGCCTGACGCCGTTAGCCGCATTGTAGATCGGGCCGGCTTTGGCACCTTCTGCAGGGGACTCTCCAGGCTCTCTACTTGCAGACCTCTTCTTGCCGCCCTGGCAGAGAGGTGGTGGGACACCACCGATTCATTTCACTTATCAGCGACCGGGGACATGACGATGACCCCTTACGACTTCTCGATGCTCACCGGCATCGGGGTGGGGGGTGATCCGATCCCCTTCGATACAGACATGGATGAGTGGATTGCCGCTCAGATTCACTTGCTCGGCGAGGCGCCGCCACTTGTTCGTCCAGGGTTCGTCCGCTACTCCTGGTTCGAGGTGCAGTTCCGAGGGCAGCCCGTGCTGGCGGACGCAGCTCCGATGACCCAGGAGGCCGCTGAGAGATATGCACGCGGCTTCCTCATGTTCTTGCTGGGGACCACCCTGTTTGCCGACCGGGCGAACACAGTGCCCCTCTGCCTGCTCAGCGCTTTGGTGGACGTCGAGAGGATTGTGCAGTATGACTGGGGGGGCGCGGCTTTGGCCACCCTTTACGGTTATATGAGCTCAGTCTCTCGTGGCAGTGGACAGCTGCTAGGAGGCTACTGGCGAGCCTGGGAGGTACGTCTTCTCCTCTGCTTTACATTTCTGCTCTATACTTTCTGTATTCTGCACACTGCATACACTGTAGTCTGTATACTGTACACACGGCACACACATACTCCGCTTTACACCGGCTGCACACTGTTCACGCTGTACACTCTGCACAACACAATACACAACACACGGCTCCGTTATTTCTGCTTTATTCTGCATCCTGCTTGATCTGATAGTCATACTGACATTTGTTTTGCAGCTGTGGGTGTACGCCTACTTCCCCAGACTAGAGCCAGTGCCGGAGGCGGAGACCCCTCTGGTCGTCCCCTTCTCTCGCCGTTACGACGGGCGATGCGCCCGGAGGCCCCGGGACACTTTTAGCTTCTTCCGTCGTTTCTTCGACACCATCACCCCTACCGAGGTATGTTTTACTTACAGTCCGTTTAAGCTTCGCTTTCAAGCGTACATTTCTATATCAGTAGATAATCAACTGTATCTCATTTCAGGTCACCTGGCAGCCGTGGGCTCCACTACCAGCGGTGATACGAGATCGGTATGCCGGCGCGATCGAGACCTCGCGTTACCGGATTTTGCTGGAGGGCCCGGTCTGTCGAGCCTGGTACCTGGGGGAGCGTTTCCTACGCCAGACCCTCGGGTTGCCAGAGCAGATAGTTCCGGTTCACCCTCCTGAGCGCATGAGGGAGACTGAGGGGTACAGCTTCCAGCAGATGGAGGACTACACCCTTGGCTGGGCCGTGGACGTAGATGCCGACAGGGGCGAGGGCGACTACTCAGAGTACGTCCGGACCTTCTTGATGCGGCCTTTGAGCAGGGGCTCCCGAGCTGATCCAGCGAGACCTGCGGCGCCAGCGGCCCGGGCAGAGGCAGGAGCAGGAGTGGGGTCGTCACAGAGGGCTCGAGCTCGCGGCAGGAGGGGAGTGCAGAGGGGACGAGGGACGGGCTGGCCCGCTCTGCCTACCATGTTGACTTATAGGGGGCAGAGTGGGGAGACCTACCAGATCCCTTTTGCTCCTCCCCCGGCTGGTCATGAGTTGGCTGGTATTCCTGACTTGCCTCCGGTATGTATTACTTTATTTCTGCATCTTGCATTGTTATTTCATTTCAGTTCATTCAGATATCCCACAGAATACTGATGTATTTAATACTTTTGCAGGCTTCCTCCGAGTATACCCGTCAGTCTGTGGAGCTGAATGCCTCCCTGATGGGGATGCTGCAGCGGACTCTCGACGCTTTGGCCGTCTACAGCCTGCCGGTATGTTCTACTGACCACAGTCTCAAATCATACTCTGTTTCGCACAATCTGCTACACTGCACAAAAATTTGATAAACTGCTCACGGCTTTTATATACTGTACTTATACACTGTATCTTGCACTGATTCACTGTTTACCGCATTCACACACTGTACTCATACACTGCATTCTGTACTAATAAGCTGCTCACGGCATTCACACACTGTACTCATACACTGCATTCTGTACTGATAAACTGCTCACAGCATTCACACACTGTACTTATACACCGCATCCTGATATACTGCTCACAGCTTTCTGATGCATTTGCCTTTCGTATTTTTCAGCCTCCCTTTCCGATTCCGCCAGTGGGCGGTGCTGCTCCAGCTGGGCCTCCCCTCTCTACTCGGGATGGCAGGATATTCCCTCGCACTAGAGGGGGACGTGGTCACGTGGGGAGCAGCTCACGAGCTCCAGTTCCAGGAGATGGTGAGTCGGAGGCGGGGACGGAGTCATTTGCGGAGGAGGTCGGGAATAGCTCGGGCTCGGGCTCTGACAGTGACAGCTCCGACGATGCTCCTGTGCTTTTGCCCAGAAGAGGGCGAGGACTGATCCTCAGGCATGAGGCCTGCTGCTGATGATGATGATTTTGCTGCTTCTTTTCTTTATTTCTTTTCTTGTACTTTTCTCTTTTTGGTAGATAGAGTACTATGTACTGCCGCAGGCAGGTTTTTGCTTTTCTCAAACTATGTATTCGAAAAAGATGATATGAAACGAACTTTTGTTTGAAAAGAATGTTACATTTGTATACATATGCATATTTTATACTTCGCACTGCATTGCATCATATTACACCTCAAATGTAAATGACATTGATCTGTTGTCTGACAATTGAACACTTGCACTGTAATAATCAAATAACCAACCAACTAAACAGCAAAACAGCTCATACAAACCACTGCTCAATCCGAACATACAGCCCATACTCTGCTGAGGACTAATCTGCTGGGGATTGATCTGCATTTAGCCCATAACTCAGTATTCGGTTCGTTCTGCACACAGCAAACTCTGAACAGATAGCCCCAATCTGATGAGACAGATCACAAAGCTGACACGGTTGCAGTTGAAACACACTCGGATGTCCCAAATTTTCCCTTTCCTTCTCTTGCTTTGCACGGATGTAGAGAATGGCATTCTGAGCACAGACGATTTTGAGGTAAAGAGAGGTTTTTTAACCTGGGTATCGAGCCTACAACTGGACACCGCCGGAGAACTCAAGTACAGAAAGTAAAAGGCACACGACCTAAACACAACGAGACACACTCGAAAAGACTCAAAACTAAGTTGAGACTAACAAACCAAAAGACACGACACGGACGTGTTTGAAATCAAAAGATTTTGAGGAGCCAATTCTTCCGGGCAGGTTTCCCACCCTCTCTGATTTGTGATTCTCGCATCACTCGGCCCTCGAGCTCGGTTTTTCTCACAAGACCTTCTTCTCACTTTTCTCTCGGCTTACACCTCTCTATTCTTTATTCTCTCATTTTCCATCCCTCCCCTGAGCGGTTGATAGATGAATAGGAAGCGGCGGATTCATGCCCGATACAGCTAGCTCACGGCTATTTCTTCTGATAGATAGGGTGCCTTTCTGGCAAGTACGTCGATAACAAATGAGAGGCGGAACACCCGGCTCAAACTGTGCCCCTAGTTCGTTACTTTGACCATTTTTTGTTTTCTTTCTAAAACAGTTTTGATCAAAATGAACGTCAGATTAGCGTGCTTATTCAATTTTTGATTTGAAAATCATGCAAGTCAGGCCGTAAGCACTGAAAGTTTTCCTTTTTGGGTCCAAACATGGTCCGATTTTGGAAAACGAAATAATTTTCGAGAAAATAGTCAACCTCAGTAAAAATTTTCAAAAACTATTTTCGCGAACAGACAATGCTCAACAAGCACAGAACCTACCCTCGAGATACGTAACCTCGGATCGGAAGCAATTTGAGAAAATTGCCCCTTGCTTGAAGGGGGGAAGAGGGCAACGGAAAGTTGCCCCTAGTTTGGGCGGCAACTCAGGGCAACTTATGACAATGCATGGCAACGGAAAGTTGCCCCTTGTTTGGATGATGCTGCAGCATGCTGTAAACCAGTCCTCGTTGATGATGATCGGACCCTCGGACACGGCGAAGACGGTCTGAATCAATATATGGACACAGTCACCTGGAAGGTGATGGTGGCTGGACTTCAAGAAGAAGCTGGCTGCGTAGTTTCGATTGTCACAACCAAACTATCGAATTCACAGAAGGCGAAGGTGATCAAAACCATTGCATGGATCGAGACGCTATGAAGCGTTGGGGGCTGGACTTCAAGATGAAGTTGCCTACGTATCCCAAACATGGGAATCAAGCCTTACGTAGTTCCGGTTAAGGTACACTCGGGTATTTTAACCTTCACTATTTTTAGGCTCTTACTTTTGCCAAGGCGCCCAATGCGGGTTTTCGACCTTGCGAGCTTCTTTTCTTTCTTTTCTCTTTTTCTATTCTTTTCATTCCTTTTTCTTCTTCTTTTTTGCATTTTTCTTTTCTTTTCTTTTTTTTTTTTGCATTTTTTTTTGCATCTTTGCATTTTTTTCTTTTTGCATTTTGGTATATACATTTTTCTTGTCTCGCTCTAACTTTTGCCTGGGTCGCCCTTTCGGGTTTTCGGCCCAGCGAGCCTCTCAAAGGGTAAAAGTATAACAAATCCATGTTAAATGGTTTTGAGATTGAAGCCTCCCCTTTTCCGGGAGAATGACTGTTGCAGTGCTTTGCAGGAGATTCCATCATGGTTGCTTTGCAAACTTCTTTTGGTGAAATCTAATCTTTTGCTCCGATTACGGTGCCTCTTGATCGAGGGCTGCTTCGAGTCTGGCCTCACAGGCCTTGCATTGATAGCCAACCATCGAACACTCTGGATGCTGGTCCATGGTTTGGAAAGGAGGGGTCGAGCCTTGAGGCTGAGAGCGATCCTAGGCTGCATAATCTCAGGAGCGATTCCACACAGGTCTTCGCAGGACTGCGCAAAACATTTTTTGAAAGTTTTTAAGAAAGCGACAAATTGCTCGCGCTGAAGACAGTGTGGGACCAATCTGGATCAAGCTAGGGTCCTTCTCAGTACTCACACTAACAAGCATGATTTCATTCATTAAGGGCTTAGCACGCCTCTCTTTCTCTCAGTTTGATCAAAGTTTTGCAAATCCCGAGGAATTCCTTCCTCTTCGTTTTCACCGCAGTGTTCAAAAGGGTTTGAAAAACTTAGGTCAAAACAATAATTATTAGGGCACACAAGAGCGGGTGGAATGCGCTGTCACCCCATTCGAATTCTCTGGCATAACTAGCCCAAAACAATAGATACGGAAACACGGTAGCCGCAGCTGTTTCATTCAGGTTCCCCGGATGTAAACTGGATCCACAGCAGAGGTAGACCAAAAAAAGAAAGCAAAAAGAAGTAATTACAAAACAAAACGGTGCTTGAGGCAACAACCCCGGAGTCACCTGGTATTCTATACAAAAGAGGGACTGACTCGTTACAACAAGACAGACCCTTCAGCAAAAAAGGACTGACTCAAGACAGAGACAGACTCAAAACAAAGCAAAAGACTGACTCGGCGCCCAAGCCAGGATTTACAAAAGTAGCATTCGCAGATGCTCAAAAATGCGTGCCAGACGCCACATCAAAAACTCGAGGCGCTGCCCGCAGGCGGTTGAATCCCAATTACATACTCGCAGTATCGGTGTCCTCAAAATCCAACAACTGAGTGGTGACGGATTTAGCTGAGGTGGGTGGGAGGATAACCTCGTTGTCAATCAGATCCTGCACCTCGTGGTGGAGGCGAAAGCAGTTATCGGTGGAGTGGCCAGATTGCTGGTGGTACGCACAGTACTGAGTGGCATCATGTCCTGCTGGAAGGGGTTTGGGGAGCGGCCTAGGCTCGAGGGGTGTAAGATGCCCCTTTTGGCCAAAATGAGAAGTGCCCTAGACAAAGGCATGTAGAGAGGATGGAAGACCCTCCGCCCCCGGGGCTGGTATTTTGAAGCCTGAGTGCTCCTGCTGGCGAACGGATCGGCAGGTGCGGGCTTGAATTTCTGATCCTTCCCAGGTACGGGGTTGGGAGTGAGAGAAACTGCTTCAACATAACGGGGTCTATCCTGATTTTCCGACTGGCTTGAACTACCCTCAGGTAGAGTGGGAAAAGCATCCTTCACAATTTTGGTTGTCATTGCAGATACCTGTTGTTTGTTCATCCCCCCGGTTTTTAAAGCCTCGACTGCCCACAGCAGCTGTTCCACGGGGTCGGCGTCTGCCTTTGCCACATTTTTACCTCTGGCCTCAGCCTGATGAGAGGTTTGGGTTGGTACTGGTACATCACTGTTGTATATGGAGGCCATCTCCGGCTGATTAAGCTCGATCACAATCCGCCCCAGTAGTGGGGGCTCTTGGGGCTCAAAATTTCCGGCATACGGTGCAACCGGTGGCGAGGCTGACATCCCGTAAGCGAGATCTGCTACAGATCTTTGGAGATCACCTATCATCCCCATTAACTCGAATGTAGTGGGCTCGCGAGCCTGATAGAACTGGGGGGCCCAGATTGGGTGTGTAGCGGGCGACCTAGGAGGATGCGGCATGTCTACGCCAGCCTCACTCTGTAGGGTGATCCCTTGATCCAACGCGGCTGTCATAACCACTATTTCTTCTGAACTTTGCGTCATCCCTAGTTCTGCCTCAGCAAAGGGGAAAACACTGACTATTCTGTATCAACTTTCTGAATTCTCTGAACTGAAAGGAAAAACGGACAGCATTTCAGCCCAAAACAGATCAAACGCAGACGCAGTCAAACAACTGATCTCTACTACTGATTACTGTTCCCCGGAATCACTGTTCCCAGAACTGAACTGATACCCGCAGACATAACTGATTCCTCAACAACACTGACACTGGTGCCCCTCGGGCCGGATACTCGCACTGGTAAACTGACATGTACTTTCCTGCAGAGATACACTCTAGAAGCACATAGCAGATAATTGAGAACCAAAACACCCCTATATTGGGGTAGGGTTTCCCTGTCCTATTTTGTCAGGAGTTAGGGTTTCACTACGCACACAGCGGTTTCAAACAACCTAACATCGGGTAAGCAACCTGTCCTAGTTTGGAATGGTCACTATGGATTCCGAATATGCACTAGGTCGAATGGTCGAAAAGGGTGCCCCGGTAAAACTGGGGTTTGTGTTCCCATACTGGCAGAGCCTGCAACCGGTTAGCCTTATGGACATGCCTTGACAAGACAAGCCTCCGGCAAACCGCTCAGGAATAGTAGACGACCAACACGGTGTCCTAGGCGCACCAATGCACATGCAATGCAAAGAAACACATAAATGTAGTCAAAACAGGATATCACGAGTTCGAGTCAAGCTCTCTAAATTCCCCAGCAGAGTCGCCAGAAACTGTAGACGTCCCCGAACGCATCCGGGAGGGTTAAGTCCCGTTCCGTTCATATGGGGGCTCACTACAGTTCAAGGACTCGATTGTCACGGTTCTAAATCTTGAACCAAAGAGTCCAACTCTGGCAAATCGTTTTGAAGAAAAATTGATTTTGAAAAGAAGTGCCAAACATGGACTGCTTTGCCAGATTACAGAGTCGCCACCTAAATATTTTTAAAATGGGAAATTTAGGAAACCCTGACTTGGTGCCGAAGGCCACGTGTCCGTCATCACCAAAGTGACTTGGCTCGGGAGCTTGGGTACGATCGGGGAAGGTCAGCTATGAGCACCCCCTTTCGCCCGGTCCGAAGACCGGCCTCTACTAACCATGATATCCGTTTTTGAAGACTTTATGCGTTCTTATCCCGATTATTAACCTAGAATTACTATGTGATGCGCACAACACAAAAGTATAGACTAGATTGCCTAACTTGGAAATAAACATTGCATATCCGTTTTGTTTGGAAAACAGTTAGATTTTGCTACTCGCAAGTAGGCTAAAACACGGATTTCGATGAGTATTCCCAACTCAAGTAATCCAACCTCCACCCACAGGCATTCAAGCAGTTTATCACATAAGCACTTAGCCGCATGGCAAGCATACTGTCATGTTAACATTCACACGCATGCGACATGCTAAAGCATAAAACTTACATCGTACTCCGTGCCAAAACAAGAAACCAGTTAGCAAAACATGCATGACCTAGTTTATGTTAAGTGACTAATGCATCGCATACGGAATGTAATCTAGACAGGCTCGGCTATCCTAAGCATGGCACATGAAATGCAACAACTATCACGTATTTAATTTGGAATTGAAAGTACGATGCAGTTTGTATGATGTACCGAGCCCGATGTATGTAAACAAATGCATGAATGCACGCATGCATTGCATAAGGTATGCTAATTTAGATGTGCCCTAATCTACCATCATAAGCAGGTAAATAAAAGGGTAGAAAGAAATGGGGGTTGGAAGACATGCACCCACTCACACACACTTATTACAAATTTGCCCTCGCTCGGAGGGACCAAAAGAATAATACAAATTAATTAACTACGCAAGCTAATTAATTATTACAAATTAACTAAATTAATTAACAAATTAACTAAGTTAATTAAAGCAGTAAACGCCTCGGGAAGAGGGCTCAAATGCAGAGCGCGCTCGGAATTGGCTCGGAATCGCACTGCCATGCACGGATTGCCTCTGTTTCCCCTGCTATCCTCCTCTGAAAATTTCCAAAGTCCCAGGAGTGCCTCTCAGGGCACTGGGGAGTACCACCGGCTGGGGTAGAGCACCACCGGCTGAAGAAGGAGGCCACCGGCACTAGATGAAGTTATCGGCTGGCAATTGACTGCCGGTCGGCACTGAATAGTGCCGGCCGGCACTTAATACCTGCAGAACCTGCAACTCACAGCAGCAGAGGGCAACAACATGCATGGCAATGTGATTCAAGGTATTTATGCACTATACACACCCCTTATCATGTTATTGACTCAAAGGGGCATGTGCCTCGATTCCCGGACCACCAATCACGCATTTCCATGCGTGATGGCCCTAAGAACCAAGAATGCAACTTTGATTTCAAATGCATGCAATGCAAACAAGCAAACAAGTGTGCTCAACCTCCATCATTCTTCACCTCAAGAGGCCAAACATGCACAATGCAAATGCAACCCTAAACATGTCAACTAGGCATGCAACATGGGCTATGCAATATGTTCATGCAAAGGGTTCAAGTAAGCATGCAAGGTAAGCATACAAACCAATGGAAGGATGGTCTTATACATGAATTGAGCAACTCTAAAAAGGCTCAAAACAGTGGCCAAAATGCCTAGAAATGGAGATTAAACACACACACACATGCAAGTGTTATGATCCAAACTCAAGGCATAAACATAGCAACTCCCAAGCACACTTGGAGATACCAAACAAGGACAATGAGCATGCATTGTAAAGCTCTGAAAATCATGCAAAGCATGGTGCCAAACCAAGTCGAAGATAGACCAAACAAAGCATGCAAATGGTCCGAGCACTAAGGCAAGCCAATGAGGCTTTGAACCGCACCTAGCATAACCACTCATGGCAATACTTAAGCACCTAAAAACAGAGTTTTAACACATAAAACTAAGCCTAAAGGACCACCTAGATGGCATCTAAGTGACTCAAATACAAAGGCATGCAAAATGGCCGAAACATGGGGCATTCAAGACATGCTTTTAAAGCACTAAAGGAACAACTAAGGCAAGCATACAAGCACACCGAAGGGACTGAAATGACATCTTAAATGGTTCCAAACCATTGAAATGATGGAAGCAATGCATACTACACATGCACCTACTTGAAGCATACAAGCTACAATGCAAAGGGGCTATATTAGGCATGCTAAGATTGACCCAAACGACTATGGACAGAGCTAAATCATGGCAAAATAAGCATAAAACCTTCACAAGTCTAAGCCTAAATCATGCTCAAATTAGGGCTAACAACCTAGAGCATGTTAAGACAAAATAAGGCATTACAAAGCAACTATGCAAATCATGCAAGGAGTGCTAAAACCAACTTAGAATCATGTTGTATCATGGCAATATAAGCATGAAAAACAAGCCAAACATGCTCAACACACAACCAAACATGGTGCTCCTTTGGAGGCCAAAACTTGCCCTTTTCAAGGACATTAAGGAGAGGGGGTGGCCCTCTCCTTTTGGAGACTTTATGGCACCATCTCCACCACTGAAATCCCTCAAGATTTCAATGGTGGAGAGGCCCAAGCACCAAAGTCTCGGAGCTCTCACAAAATGGCCTAAAATGGGGCCTTTTCAAGGCCTAAAGGGGGTCAAACTTCCCCAAAGTGCAAAACACTCTTGATAAACAATAAAGAGGGTTAAAAATCAGAACTTTTATGTGTTATAGACTAAGCACAAAAACAACTCTAAGCTAGGTAAAAACAAGTTGCAAGAATGGGGTAAATAAGGACTAGTTGGCTCACCCTTGTAGACTTCTTCACCAAGCTTGATGTTGTTGTTTTCTTGAGCTCCAAAATCTGTCAAGAACTTCAAAAACCAGCCCTTAGAACCTCTGTTGCAAGGAGAAGGTGAAACACTAGGTGTTTGTGTGCAATAGTAAGGCACAAAACACCTAGACACAAGAGAGAAGGATAGAGATAGAAGGTGTATGCAACTCAAACCCTAGAAAAAACCAGAGCTTCTCTCTCTCTTTTTCTCTCTAACTTTCTAAATTTGCTAACCCTTGAGCCAAGAGAAGAGAGCTTCTCCTTATAGGCAACAAAGACTTACAAACTAAGTCATCCAAGGGCTCATCCCTCCATACACGTGTATGGAGGGGAAAACAAGAGCTAAACAGCTGTCTAAAAATATCTCATAAAGCAGCTGTAAAACAGTCGGCAGGGCAAAATGGTCATTTTGCCAAAAAGAGTGCCGACCGGCACAAAATAGTGCCGGTGGCAACACCAGCCAGCCGGTGGCCTCTAGCCACAGCCGGTGGTATGTGGGGTTGCCTCAGAAGGCAGTCCCTGCCCCTCAAAGGCAAAGCACAAGTGTTTGGTGTAAAACCAGACACAAAACAGTCAAGTTCGGAGGTCCTGAGGCAAGGCGCGCGAGCCGAGAACTCCGGGAACTCCAAACGAACACAAACATGGATAATCACCGAATGCTCCAACGGTGACGTCCAAGTCTTGAGGACGGTCAAAAATGGGGTGTCTACAATTCTGTCTATATATATTTTTTTATACTTCAATATCCAACTAAATGGGTCGATTAATTTGGGTGATTAAATTCAGCATTCACTATTTGAGGCCGAATTAAAGTTGCGACAAAATCTCATATAAATTGGCTGCAAAAGAGACTAGGGAGGAAGCATACTCTAGAGCCCAAATCTTGACTACCAGGCCAATCCCTTGAAATTTATGGACATTGTCTACATGGTACTACTAACAAATAAAAAATTACAATACACGTTAAGTAGGTCATTATGTATCTGTTGGCTATATAATTTGTAAAAACCAATCGCAGAGCGAAACGTGACATCTGAAGGGTAGTTTGGAGAATTAATGCAAGTCTCCAATCAAAGATAGACACGTGGCAATTCATATTGGTAGTATCGGATCTGCGTGGCATCTGAATAGTCAAGAGGCGCGAGATGACATAGCCTAACGGTTACCTACAATTCAAATTCAAATTCAGAAAGACAGCCTAACTGCAAAAGAGACATAGTGGGAGCTAGTTGAGCGAAGCCATGACCAGAGATCGTGGAGATGTATTTCGACGCTTAGAAGGCCACTTTGACGGTTATCACTAAAGAATATAAATAGCAGAGAAGGCTAAAGAGAAGAGATTCAGACTCAAATCCAGAAACCAGTCATTTACTTAATATTTTCTTTCTAGTTTTTTACATTTCTAGTTCTTTACATTCCCAACACTTCAATTCCTGTTTTGCACTTCATTTCCTATGAGTAGTTTCAAATATTTTGTTGCGGTGAACCTCTACGAGTCTAGGTCAGATCATTGTAAGTTTTCATTTGCTTAATGAAATTTAAATTCTGAAATTGTTCTTCACTTATTATTATTTACTAATTTCTCCTAAACAAACCACCAGTAAAAGTCCTCTTCATTGAGGCTGAAAGAACTATAACACAATCGTCTGATAATTGGTTGGTAATTAATATTCTGTAAGGACTAATTAATCCTTTTTGGCATGCTTAAATTTACATTATTAACCTTCGAAAGCCAAAAAAACCAACATATATTTTTGGCACGCCTAGTGAGACCCTAAAATGGCTAGACGTAGGAGACAAGGAGAAAATGAACGCCTGGAAGAAGGTGTGGAGGGAGAGGTAGAAGTACCTGATCCAGAGGATAATGTGATAACGTATCCTATGGAAGCACCTATTTCATTAGAACCTATGGTCGAACAAACCAGCACCTTGGAACATGCACCACATGTTCAAAATATTGGATGAGGCCATAGAATTGGACCATCCACTGTTCCGTCTACCCAGCCAATGAATCCGTGGGGAGGCTTGGTAGATGCTATCGAACAACAGTTAATGTATACAATGGAAAGATGGGCAGCATCTTTCATGGATCGAATGAATTCCCATCAACCAACTATCACAAGGCACATGGAAGAAAATTCAAATGTTCTTCAGCAAAGATTGGCTAGAGATAAACAACCTATGTAAATTGATGGACATACTAATGGTCAAACTAATAATCAAAATTATGAAAGACCATCACCTGTACCTCAGTTAAGGTATGAGTCTCCTTCTAGGCCTTTGGTAAATCAAAATATCTTATTACCTAACAACGAAGCCATACAAATTGGTGGATCTGGCCCAACACAAGAAAATGGCATGAGAATGTTTCCAAATCCCTCTGCTTGAATTCACACCCGGGGGATTGGAAGGGTTTCCTGTGGCTAGGAGAGAAACAACACCTGTTCCTCCTCTTGCAGCACCTTTCCCAGGTCCTTTCACAGGATAGGCCCAGAGAGCTCAACTATACCCTCAACAACAACCAGTACCATAGGGACAACCAGTCTTAAATATACCTCCCTATGGACCAAGAGGACCTCAAGCACATGGGATTCCACCAAACCCTATGTTTGTCCCTCTAATAGTAGTCCAACAAGTACAAAATATGGTTCCTAGGGACCAAATTGCTGATATTGTCAGAGAAATGTGTAGACCTATGGCTTGGGGGGTCCAGACTCCTGTATATAGAAAGCCATACCCAGAATGGGTGGATAGGGTGCATGAATACCCAAGGGGGTTTAGAATACCAGACTTTGCTCTCTTTTATGGAAATAGAAACCAATCAACAGTAGAACACATTGCCAGGTTTGTAGGCCAACGCGGTGAATTTACCAATAATTATTATATAAAGTTGAGACTCTTTCCAAATTCTTTAACTGGGGCAGCCTTTGTATGGTACATTAACCTTACACCTGCCTCTATCCAAACTTGGCAGCAAATGGAGGAGGCATTTCATGCCCAATTCTTCTAAACAGAGCCAGAAGTTTCCATGGCAGATTTGGCAAGGTTGAGCCAAAGGCCTAATGAGAAGGCTGCTCAATTTATTGCCAGATTCAAAATAGCACGAAACAAGTGTAAGGTCATTATGCCAGAGCCTAAATTTGTGAGATTGGCTCAAAATGATTTAGAGTTTAGGCTTTGAAAGAAGTTCAATTCAACTGAGTTTCGAGACTTAGTGGAATTAACCTATAAGGTGTCTAGATATGAATCTTTACTTGAGAAAGAACAAGATCGAAGTAATGCATCATATAGGACCTATTATAGGGACCCTAATTATGAAATTGATGCAGAAGAAATCATAGGGAAAGAGTCTATGACCTGTGAGACGTTAATAGACTAGTAGTTTAAAAAGAAAGACCTTCATAGGAAGTATTCTTTTGATTTAACAAAAGTGGATGACATTTTTGATCATTTGCTTGCAGCAAATTTCCTAAAGTTACCAGAGGAAGTTAAGATCCCTACCCGAGAAGAACTTAAAGGAAAATGTACTGTAAATGACACAATTCTTGGTCTCATTCAATTAAAAACTGTATTATTTTTCGGGACAGAATCCAAGAACAGATTCGAAAGGGGATGTTAAAATTTCCAGCCAAAGCAGAGAAAGTTATGGGGATTGACACCAACCTGTTTCCAGAGATTGGGGAGGCTACAGCCAATGTTGGTATGCTAGATTTTCAAAACCTATCATTGAAAGAATTAGAGGAGGTTAATGTGCAGTTGCATGTTGCTAGCTAGACTACTTTCAAGATGGATACCAGAAGTTCACCACCAAATGGACAGAGCTTTGCAGACCAAAAGGATGACTCTACTGAGAAAGCACTGGATGATAACTCTCTTGAGGCAGCTGTCATGCAAAGGATGTGTCCTAGATGTAGGTTAAGTTACAAATGGCTGAAAGGGCTCCCAATTGATAGGAAGCAGTATTACAAAGATGTACAAAGACACCCTAAGCCAACCAATACCTACAACAAGAGGCCATACCCAACTGATCCCAGACAGTAGCCATTCTTGGCTGGACCACTAGCCACTAGAATGCAATCCAAGGGTAAGAGACCTCTTCATGAGTTCAGACCACCCAATTACTACAGGATGAAAGGCAATTATCTTGAGAGAAGGCCTGAATTGGGCTCAAGTTAGGGAATTAGAGCCAGTAATTGGTCTCCAAAGTCAACTTCGAACAAGATGCAAGGCAATTACCTGGAAAGAAGGCCTGAATTAGGCTCAAGATAAGGTGCTAGACCCAGTGATTGGCCTCAACAGTTAGCTTCGAAGGTGGTTTCAAAGACTGGGAAAGCAAGTTCAACAACTGAACTAGTGAGTTCATGGATACTTGGGGTGCCAGACTGGTTTGTCATGCAGAACAAGCCTAAGGAAATAGCTGCACAGAGAAATGTCTTTGGAGACAAGGGCAGAATGATTAAACCTCTCTTGGTGGCTTCGAATAATTGGGTATTACTCAAGCACCCAAAAACAAAGGAACCAGATATGGTTCCAATAATCTTTAGGTCTCAAAGGAGGAAGATCCAGCGAAAGTACACCCAGTACCAAAAGGATCTGAAGGAAAGTGGAGAGAGTTCTTCATTGGTCCAATCAAAAGGCCAGACAGAGTAAAAAGAAAGTCCAAAATTGGCTCCTCAGCACAAAAGAAGGTTTGAGAAGGAGGGGAAGCTGAGAGTTGATGGAAGAAAGTAAAGTAATAAGGAAAAGTGGAAGGGTAAAGTGAAACTCTAGCATATTTTACTCCATAAGAAGTAGGGTCTGATACCAAAAATCTCAAGCACCTAGAGTGTAAAATAGTGAAATAAGTAAAGAGCCAAAGTTTCAATATCCAAAGTGGCCCCCCTTGGTTAGCATCCAAAGGTTCTTCACAAAATTGGGAGCATACTCTATACACATGGCCTAAAACGTATGGAGCTAAGGCTATTTTCTTCCCCAAAACAAGGGCCTTAGCAAGGGGAGCAAACTAAGGCATAATCTTCTGAGAAGACGTACAGAACAAAAATTTGCAAAGCCTATATAGAAGAAAAAAGAAAAACTCTCTGTTTGACACAGAGCCCCTCCTTTGGGTTTTCAGAATCTGCAAAATCACTAAAGGAGGAATTCAAAGGAGGGATGGAAAAAGGCATATTAAGGTCTGGATAATCATGACCAAAAATGGGTGTCATAGGGGATAACCCTAAGGGATGGCATATATCAAGAATGGTAGGGGCTATCATGTCACGTCGAAATTGGAAAAAATTGAAAGATGTATTCTAAAAATAGAGTGCAACAGGTATGAGGAAAGGGTCTTTAGGGATAAAAAACATGGCCAGTCGAAGGGCATTGTAGACACCCCCATTTTTTGACCGCCCCTTAAGAATTGGGCGCTACTGATGGTTTACCTGGTGATGAAAGATGTGCAGGGCAAATGTTCGATTTCTTCGGCAAGGAGAGAGGACAAATCCCAGCCTCATACCCTTTTTGGACCAAAAACATTTTGACCAAAGTTTTTTAGACCTTAAAACCCTCTCTGTCAAAAATATTTTTGAAAAAAGTTCCTACGATGTTTCGAGGCTCGCATTTTGTTAAATGTTGCGCTTTTTCAGTAAACCGAGCAAGGACAAAGTAGAAACGAATGAAAGAAGATGAAATCTTTGAAAAATCTTTCAAAACACCTTGTCTAGGGGTTTGGAGTTGAAGAAAAGAGGAGAGGAGGGAAGAAACCCAGTTGGGGAAGAAGATGGGCGTGAATCGTTGAGAGAGAGTCGAGCAGCCCTCGTTAAATTGGGGCCTATCCGTTTTTACACTTGGATTTCAGCTATGAGGCCACCACCGTTGGAAAGAGGACTTCCGGGGCTTCATTTTGCACTCAAGAATCTCCTAAAGCCGAGGTCAAATGAGGGAGATATGGCTGGTTGAAGTTAGGCATCAATCCGGTTGGACCGAAAACTGAGCAGTCTTCACTAAAAGAGGGATATCTCTTAGCACACATGGAATTTTGATGTGAGGTTGCCACCATTGGAAATCTTTCTTTCGGGGCTTCAATTTGGACACAAGAATGACCTGAAAAGAAGTCCAGATGAAGGAGTTATTCCCATTTGAAGTTTGACCTGCAGAGTAGATTTTTGTTGCCGACCCAGAAAAGTAGCTGGCCGGCCCGTTGAGGTAGCCGGTCGGCCACTTGAAGTAGCCTACCAGCCACTTATGTCCAAAAATTAGATTTTTTGAGATATTTTGTCCTCCAGCTGTTTCCAGGTTGTGCCACCTGTCCTAGCTCAGATATTTTAACCAAATGCTCCATTTTTGCTATATATTGAAACCATATCTCATCTATTGAGCTTGGGACTTTTGTTTGAGCTCCAAAAGGTGGTTTTAACTCAGAATTGGGGCTGTTCTTGCTGTTGTGCTTCAAAGGTATCCTCTTATCCCTTTTAAGCTCTTTCTTGCACACTAGTTTTGCCACCTTTGCAAACTGTTTTTGGCTTAGTTTTGAACTGAAAGAAACTCTGTTTTTCAGTCCTAAAATTGGTGGTTTAAGCCCCTTTTGAGTTTAGGAGTGGTCCACCCTTCTTGTCTCTTTGCTTGTTAAGCTTTTGTGCCATCTTTCAAAGCTTTCTAAAACAACTTTTTTTTTTTTGCCCTTTAACCACTGAATTCCAGAGGAATTTCAGTGGTGGGAAAAGTGATTTTGAGGTCCAAAATAGGAGGGTGTGGCTTCCCCCGCCTTGCCTCTCCATGCTATGCCTAGTTAGCCTTGCAAAGTAGCATGTTTTTGTGACTTGTCTTAGCTTAGTTTGAGCATGTTTTGGGCTTTATTTTAGCATGTTTAAAACTCTGTTTTTGGCTGGTTTGGCCATTCATTGCTTGCATCTTGCACTTGTAGTGTAAAATGGCTCACTAGCCTAGTGTATTTGATGTTTTAGCCTATCATTCTAGCATGTTTTGGCTTAGCTCCAACATATTTTGGCTACTGATATAGCATGCTTAAGCTCTGTTTGAAGTGGTTTTGGTCATATGGGGCTCGCCTTGCACGGTTGTAGTGTAAAGGGCCTTGACTAGCTTTGAGTTTTAAGGCCTTTAGCATGTTGTGTATGTGATGTTTGCATGATATGGCATCATTTTATATTTAAATTCAGACCATATTTCTATGTCACACTCTCACAATATGTCAATTCTTCATTGCTTTTGAGGGTTGTGAATTATGCCTTGTTTGTGGGCTAACATGTGTGCACGTTTCCCTAGCCTTTAGAGCTCCTATCTCAGCATGTTTAGGCCTTTTGTTTTAGTCTGTTGTAACTCTATTTTGAGTTAGTTTGGCCCTTCGAGGCTTATGTTGTAGGGTTGTGGTACAACCCCCTTTCATTGGTTGAATGAGTTAAGCCTTCGAGCATGCTATACATGTGATGTTTGCATGATGTAACGTTATTTAGCATGTAATTTCATAGCATTTATCTTGGCCATACACCCACATATGTCACTCTTTCAATGCGTTGGAGAGTTGGGCTTTGTCCCTTGCTTGCGAGCCATTATTTGAGCATGCTTTTTCCCTTGCCTCTTGTGCTTAAATTTCCTCACATTTTAGCCACTGTTTTTGGCATGTTTGTGGTCTGTTTAGGGCTGGTTTAGTCCTTTGAGCATTGTATTGCATGCCTCTAGTGTTGCGTCCTACACTAGTTTCAACGCTTAAGTCTCCTAACATGTTGTGCATTGCGTTGCTTGCATGGTTTAATATCCTTAGCATCTTATTTCAGCATTGAAATGTATGCTATATTCACTTCATTCTTCACTTGTTGCTTTGCTTAGAAAGTGGCTTTGAACCCTTTGTTCGTTTAAGTGTGAAATTGAGGCATGCGTGCTTAATGGTTTAATTCCCCCCAGGAAATCATTACCAATAGCATGAAGCCCCTTTCACGCTCAAAATACTCATGGTTTAAGCTCTCTTTCGATTAGAGGACTAACGCATTGGATTTAATCGGTTAAAGGACTAATCGGTAATCTAAAATGAGTAAACAAAATGAACCAAGTAAAACTTGTGCAAGATAAGCATTCTTGTTGCATTGCATGTGTTTTGGATCGGGCGTTAATCCAAACACAAGAAATGTGACACGTTTCATACTCATAGTGATGAAAACATGTTATGTTTCTTAGTCGCCGATACCCTTGATCATGCATGATAGGGTGGAGGCTCTTCGAGTCTTGCTTGTGCATTCACTAACATTGTGCAAGCTTGGCTCTTTGGCCATCATGCATAGAGATGC
>JAXFYN010001098.1:0-54074 GCA_036172215.1 Camellia granthamiana
AATGCGTCAGAAATGGTAAGTAAATGTCGTATTTACATATCTGCCACTATGCAGGAGAATCCGTAGAGGTATTCGGGTGTTCGAACCCTAATGCGTGAGAAATGGTAAGGAAACGTTGTATTTACATATCTGCCACTGTGCAGGAGAATCCGTATAGGTGTTCGAGTGTTCGAACCCTAATGCTTGAGAAATGGTAAGGAAACGTTGTATTTACATATCTGCCACTGTGCAGGAGAATCCATGTAGGTGTTCGAGTGTTTGAACCCTAACGCGTAAGAAATGGTAAGGAAGCGTTGTATTTACATATCTGCCACTGTGCAGGAGAATCCGTATAGGTGTTCGAGTGTCCGAACCCTAATGCGTGAGAAATGGCAAATAAATGCCGTATTTACATATCTGCCGCTGTACAGGAGAATCCGTATAGGTGTTCGAGTGCTCGAACCCTAAGGCCTGAGAAATGGTAAGGAAACATTGTATTTCGGTATCTGCAACTGTGCAGGAGAATCCGTATAGGTGTTCGAGTGTTCGAACCCTAATGCGTGAGAAATGGTAAGGAAACGTTGTATTTACATATATGCCACTGTGCAGGAGAATCCGTATAGGTGTTCGATTGTTCGAACCCTAATGCGTGAGAAATGGAAAATAAATGTCGTATTTACATATCTGCCACTGTGCAGGAGAATCCCTATAGGTGTTCGAGTGTTCGAACCCTAATGCGTGAGAAATGGTAAGGAAACGTTGTATTTACATATCTGCCACTGTGCAGGAGAATCCGTATAGGTGTTCGAGTGTTCGAACCATAGTGCGTGAGAAATGGTAAGTAAATGTCGTATTCACATATCTGCCACTGTGCAGGAGAATCTGTATAGGTGTTCGAGTGTTCGAACCCTAACGCGTGAGAAATTGTAAGGAAACGTTGTATTTACATATCTGCCACTGTGCAGGAGAATCCGTGTAGGTGTTCGAGTGTTCGAACCCTAATGCGTGAGAAATGGAAAGGAAACGTTGTATTTACATATCTGCCACTGTGCAGGAGAATCCGTATAGGTGTTCGAGTGTTCGAACCCTAATGCGTGAGAAATGGTAAGTAAATGCCGTATTTTCATATCTGCCATTGTGCAGGAGAATCCGTATAGGTGTTCGAGTGTTCGAACCCTAATACGTGAGAAATTGTAAGGAAATATTGTATTTACATATCTGCCACTGTGCAGGAGAATCCGTATAGGTGTTCGAGTGTTGCAACCCTAATGCGTGAGAAATGGTAAGGAACATTGTATTTATATATCTGCTACTGTGCAGGAGAATCCGTATAGGGTGTTCGAGTGTTCGAACCCTAATGCGTGAGAAATGGTAAGTAAATGCCGTATTTACATATCTGCCATTGTGCAGGAGAATCCGTATAGGTGTTCGAGTGTTCGAACCCTAATGCGTGAGAAATTGTAAGGAAACATTGTATTTACATATCTGCCACTGTGCAGGAGAATCCGTATAGGTGTTCGAGTGTTCGAACCCTAATGCGTGAGAAATGGTAAGTAAATGTCGTATTTACATATATGCCACTGTGCAGGAGAATCCGTACAGGTATTCGAGTGTTCGAACCCTAATGCGTGAGAAAATGGTAAGGAAACGTTGTATTTACATATCTGCCACTGTGCAGGAGAATCGGTATAGGTGTTCGAGTGTTCGAACCATAATGCGTGAGAAATGGTAAGGAAACGTTGTATTTACATATCTGCCACTGTGCAGGAGAATCCGTGTAGGTGTTCGAGTGTTCGAACCCTAACGCGTAAGAAATGGTAAGGAAGCGTTGTATTTACATATCTGCCACTGTGCAGGAGAATCCGTATAGGTGTTCGAGTGTCCGAACCCTAATGTGTGAGAAATGGCAAATAAATGCCGTATTTACATATCTGCCACTGTACAGGAGAATCCGTATAGGTGTTCGAGTGCTCGAACCCTAAGGCGTGAGAAATGGTAAGGAAACGTTGTATTACATATCTGTAACTGTGCAGGAGAATCCGTATAGGTGTTCGAGTGTTCGAACCCTAACGCCTGAGAAATGGTAAGGAAACGTTGTATTTCGGTATCTGCAACTGTGCAGGAGAATCCGTATAGGTGTTCGAGTGTTCGAACCCTAATGCGTGAGAAATGGTAAGTAAATGCCGTATTTACATATCTGCCATTGTGCAGGAGAATCCGTATAGGTGTTCGAGTGTTCGAACCCTAATACGTGAGAAATTGTAAGGGAAACATTGTATTTACATATCTGCCACTGTGCAGGAGAATCCGTATAGGTGTTCGAGTGTTGGAACCCTAATGCGCGAGAAATGGTAAGGAAACATTGTATTTACATATCTGCAACTGTGCAGGAGAATCCGTATAGGTGTTCGAGTGTTCGAACCCTAATGCGTGAGAAATTGTAAGGAAACATTGTATTTACATATCTGCCACTGTGCAGGAGAATCCGTATAGGTTTTCGAGTGTTCTAACCCTAATGCGTCAGAAATGGTAAGTAAATGTCGTATTTACATATCTGCCACTATGCAGGAGAATCAGTAGAGGTATTCGAGTGTTCGAACCCTAATGCGTGAGAAATGGTAAGGAAACGTTGTATTTACATATCTGCCACTGTGCAGGAGAATTCGTATAGGTGTTCGAGTGTTCGAACCCTAATGCTTGAGAAATGGTAAGGAAACGTTGTATTTACATATCTGCCACTGTGCAGGAGAATCCATGTAGGTGTTCGAGTGTTTGAACCCTAACGCGTAAGAAATGGTAAGGAAGCGTTGTATTTACATATCTGCCACTGTGCAGGAGAATCCGTATAGGTGTTCGAGTGTCCGAACCCTAATGCGTGAGAAATGGCAAATAAATGCCGTATTTACATATCTGCCGCTGTACAGGAGAATCCGTATAGGTGTTCGAGTGCTCGAACCCTAAGGCCTGAGAAATGGTAAGGAAACATTGTATTTCGGTATCTGCAACTGTGCAGGAGAATCCGTATAGGTGTTCGAGTGTTCGAACCCTAATGCGTGAGAAATGGTAAGGAAACGTTGTATTTACATATATGCCACTGTGCAGGAGAATCCGTATAGGTGTTCGATTGTTCGAACCCTAATGCGTGAGAAATGGAAAATAAATGTCGTATTTACATATCTGCCACTGTGCAGGAGAATCCCTATAGGTGTTCGAGTGTTCGGACCCTAATGCGTCAGAAATGGTAAGGAAACGTTGTATTTACATATCTGCCACTGTGCAGGAGAATCCGTATAGGTGTTCGAGTGTTCGAACCATAGTGCGTGAGAAATGGTAAGTAAATGTCGTATTTACATATCTGCCACTGTGCAGGAGAATCTGTATAGGTGTTCGAGTGTTCGAACCCTAACGCGTGAGAAATTGTAAGGAAACGTTGTATTTACATATCTGCCACTGTGCAGGAGAATCCGTGTAGGTGTTCGAGTGTTCGAACCCTAATGCGTGAGAAATGGAAACGAAACGTTGTATTTACATATCTGCCACTGTGCAGGAGAATCCGTATAGGTGTTCGAGTGTTCGAACCCTAATGCGTGAGAAATGGTAAGTAAATGCCGTATTTTCATATCTGCCATTGTGCAGGAGAATCCGTATAGGTGTTCGAGTGTTCGAACCCTAATACGTGAGAAATTGTAAGGAAACAATGTATTTACATATCTGCCACTGTGCAGGAGAATCCGTATAGGTGTTCGAGTGTTGGAACCCTAATGCGTGAGAAATGGTAAGGAAACATTGTATTTACATATCTGCAACTGTGCAGGAGAATCCGTATAGTTGTTCGAGTGTTCGAACCCTAATGCGTGAGAAATGGTAAGTAAATGTCGTATTTACATATCTGCCACTGTGCAGGAGAATCCGTACAGGTATTCGAGTCTTCGAACCCTAATGCGTGAGAAATGGTAAGGAAACGTTGTATTTACATATCTGCCACTGTGCTGGAGAATCGGTATAGGTGTTCGAGTGTTCGAACCATAATGCGTGAGAAATGGTAAGGAAACGTTGTATTTACATATCTGCCACTGTGCAGGAGAATCCGTGTAGGTGTTCGAGTGTTCGAACCCTAACGCGTAAGAAATGGTAAGGAAGCGTTGTATTTACATATCTGCCACTGTGCAGGAGAATCCGTATAGGTGTTCGAGTGTCCGAACCCTAATGCGTGAGAAATGGCAAATAAATGCCGTATTTACATATCTGCCACTGTACAGGAGAATCCGTATAGGTGTTCGAGTGCTCGAACCCTAAGGCGTGAGAAATGGTAAGGAAACATTGTATTACATATCTGTAACTGTGCAGGAGAATCCGTATAGGTGTTCGAGTGTTCGAACCCTAACGCCTGAGAAATGGTAAGGAAACGTTGTATTTCGGTATCTGCAACTGTGCAGGAGAATCCGTATTGATGTTCGAGTGTTCGAACCCTAATGCGTGAGAAATGGTAAGGAAACGTTGTATTTACATATCTGCCACTATGCAGGAGAATCCGTGTAGGTGTTCGAGTGTTCGAACCTTAATGCGTGAGAAATGGAAAGGAAACGTTGTATTTACATATCTGCCACTGTGGCGGAGAATCCGTACAGGTGTTCGAGTGTTCGAACCTTATTGCGTGAGAAATGGCAAATAAATGCCGTATTTACGTATCTGCCACTGTGCAGGAGAATCCGTATAGGTGTTCGAGTGTTCAAACCCTAATGCGTGAGAAATGGTAAGGAAACGTTGTATTTACATATCTGCAACTGTGCAGGAGAAGCCGTATAGGTGTTCGAGTGTTCGAACCCTAATGCGTGAGAAATGGTAAGGAAACGTTGTATTTACATAGCAGCAACTGTGCAGGAGAATCCGTATAGGTGTTCGAGTGTTCGAACCCTAATGCGTGAGAAATCGTAAGGAAACGTTGTATTCACATATCTGCCAGTGTGCAGGATAATCCGTATAGGTGTTCGAGTGTTCGAACCCTAATGCGTGAGAAATTGTAAGGAAACGTTGTATTTACATATCTACCACTGTGCAGGAGAATCCGTGTAGGTGTTCGAGTGTTCGAACCCTAATGCGTGAGAAATGGTAAAAAAATGTTGTATTTACATATCTGCCACTGTGCAGGAGAATCCGTATAGGTGTTCGAGTGTTCGAACGCTAATGCGTGAGAAAGTGTAAGGAAACGTTGTATTTACATATCTGCCGCTGTGCAGGAGAATCCGTGTAGGTGTTCGAGTGTTCGAACCCTAATGCGTGAGAAATGGTAAGTAAATGTCGTATATACATATCTGCCACTGTGCAGGAGAATCCGTATAGGTGTTCGAGTCTTCGAACCCTAATGCGTGAGAAATGGTAAGTAAATGCCGTATTTACATATCTGGCACTATGCAGGAGAATCCGTATAGGTGTTCTAGTGTTCGAACCCGAATGCGTGCGAAATTGTAAGGACACGTTGTATTTACATATCTGCCACTGTGCAGGAGAATCCGTATAGGTGTTCGAGTGTTCAAACCCTAATGTGTGAGAAATGGTAAGTAAATGTCGTATTTACATATCTGCCACTGTGCAGGAGAATCCGTATAGGTGTTCGAGTGTTCGAACCCTAATGCGTGAGAAATGGTTAGGAAAAGTTGTATTTACATATCTCCAACTGTGCAGGAGAATCCGCATAGGTGTTCGAGTGTTCGAACCCTAATGCGTGAGAAATGGTAAGTAAATGTCGTATTTACATATATGCCACTGTGAAGGAGAATCCGTATAGGTGTTCGAGTGTTCGAACCCTAATGCGTGAGAAATGGTAAGGAAATGTTGTATTTACATATCTGCCACTGTGCAGGAGAATCCGTATAGGTGTTCGAGTGTTCGACCCCCAATGCGTGGGAAATGGTAAGTAAATGCCGTATTTACATATCCGCCATTGTGCAGGAGAATCCGTATAGGTGTTTGAGTGTTCGAACCCTAATGCATGAGAAATTGTAAGGAAACGTTGTATTTGCATATCTGCCACTGTGCAGGAGAATCCGTATAGGTGTTCGAGTGTTCGAACCATAGTGCGTGAGAAATGGTAAGTAAATGTCGTATTCACATATCTGCCACTGTGCAGGAGAATCTGTATAGGTGTTCGAGTGTTCGAACCCTAACGCGTGAGAAATTGTAAGGAAACGTTGTATTTACATATCTGCCACTGTGCAGGAGAATCCGTGTAGGTGTTCGAGTGTTCGAACCCTAATGCGTGAGAAATGGAAAGGAAACGTTGTATTTACATATCTGCCACTGTGCAGGAGAATCCGTATAGGTGTTCGAGTGTTCGAACCCTAATGCGTGAGAAATGGTAAGTAAATGCCGTATTTACATATCTGCCATTGTGCAGGAGAATCCGTATAGGTGTTCGAGTGTTCGAACCCTAATGTGTGAGAAATTGTAAGGAAACATTGTATTTACATATCTGCCACTGTGCAGGAGAATCCGTATAGGTGTTCGAGTGTTCGAACCCTAATGCGTGAGAAATGGTAAGTAAATGTCGTATTTACATATCTGCCACTGTGCAGGAGAATCCGTACAGGTATTCGAGTGTTCGAACCCTAATGCGTGAGAAATGGTAAGGAAACGTTGTATTTACATATCTGCCACTGTGCAGGAGAATCGGTATAGGTGTTCGAGTGTTCGAACCATAATGCGTGAGAAATGGTAAGGAAACGTTGTATTTACATATCTGCCACTGTGCAGGAGAATCCGTGTAGGTGTTCGAGTGTTCGAACCCTAACGCGTAAGAAATGGTAAGGAAGCGTTGTATTTACATATCTGCCACTGTGCAGGAGAATCCGTATAGGTGTTCGAGTGTCCGAACCCTAATGTGTGAGAAATGGCAAATAAATGCCGTATTTACATATCTGCCACTGTACAGGAGAATCCGTATAGGTGTTCGAGTGCTCGAACCCTAAGGCGTGAGAAATGGTAAGGAAACGTTGTATTACATATCTGTAACTGTGCAGGAGAATCCGTATAGGTGTTCAGGTGTTCGAGTGTTCGAACCCTAACGCCTGAGAAATGGTAAGGAAACGTTGTATTTCGGTATCTGCAACTGTGCAGGAGAATCCGTATAGGTGTTCGAGTGTTCGAACCCTAATGCGTGAGAAATGGTAAGTAAATGCCGTATTTACATATCTGCCATTGTGCAGGAGAATCCGTATAGGTGTTCGAGTGTTCGAACCCTAATACGTGAGAAATTGTAAGGAAACATTGTATTTACATATCTGCCACTGTGCAGGAGAATCCGTATAGGTGTTCGAGTGTTGGAACCCTAATGCGCGAGAAATGGTAAGGAAACATTGTATTTACATATCTGCAACTGTGCAGGAGAATCCGTATAGGTGTTCGAGTGTTCGAACCCTAATGCGTGAGAAATTGTAAGGAAACATTGTATTTACATATCTGCCACTGTGCAGGAGAATCCGTATAGGTGTTCGAGTGTTCTAACCCTAATGCGTCAGAAATGGTAAGTAAATGTCGTATTTACATATCTGCCACTATGCAGGAGAATCAGTAGAGGTATTCGAGTGTTCGAACCCTAATGCGTGGGAAATGGTAAGGAAACGTTGTATTTACATATCTGCCACTGTGCAGGAGAATCCGTATAGGTGTTCGAGTGTTCGAACCCTAATGCTTGAGAAATGGTAAGGAAACGTTGTATTTACATATCTGCCACTGTGCAGGAGAATCCATGTAGGTGTTCGAGTGTTTGAACCCTAACGCGTAAGAAATGGTAAGGAAGCGTTGTATTTACATATCTGCCACTGTGCAGGAGAATCCGTATAGGTGTTCGAGTGTCCGAACCCTAATGCGTGAGAAATGGCAAATAAATGTCGTATTTACATATCTGCCGCTGTACAGGAGAATCCGTATAGGTGTTCGAGTGCTCGAACCCTAAGGCCTGAGAAATGGTAAGGAAACATTGTATTTCGGTATCTGCAACTGTGCAGGAGAATCCGCATAGGTGTTCGAGTGTTCGAACCCTAATGCGTGAGAAATGGTAAGGAAACGTTGTATTTACATATATGCCACTGTGCAGGAGAATCCGTATAGGTGTTCGATTGTTCGAACCCTAATGCGTGAGAAATGGAAAATAAATGTCGTATTTACATATCTGCCACTGTGCAGGAGAATCCCTATAGGTGTTCGAGTGTTCGAACCCTAATGCGTTAGAAATGGTAAGGAAACGTTGTATTTACATATCTGCCACTGTGCAGGAGAATCCGTATAGGTGTTCGAGTGTTCGAACCATAGTGCGTGAGAAATGGTAAGTAAATGTCGTATTTACATATCTGCCACTGTGCAGGAGAATCTGTATAGGTGTTCGAGTGTTCGAACCCTAACGCGTGAGAAATTGTAAGGAAACGTTGTATTTACATATCTGCCACTGTGCAGGAGAATCCGTGTAGGTGTTCGAGTGTTCGAACCCTAATGTGTGAGAAATGGAAACGAAACGTTGTATTTACATATCTGCCACTGTGCAGGAGAATCCGTATAGGTGTTCGAGTGTTCGAACCCTAATGCGTGAGAAATGGTAAGTAAATGCCGTATTTTCATATCTGCCATTGTGCAGGAGAATCTGTATAGGTGTTCGAGTGTTCGAACCCTAATACGTGAGAAATTGTAAGGAAACAATGTATTTACATATCTGCCACTGTGCAGGAGAATCCGTATAGGTGTTCGAGTGTTGGAACCCTAATGCGTGAGAAATGGTAAGGAAACATTGTATTTACATATCTGCAACTGTGCAGGAGAATCCGTATAGGTGTTCGAGTGTTCGAACCCTAATGCGTGAGAAATGGTAAGTAAATGTCGTATTTACATATCTGCCACTGTGCAGGAGAATCCGTACAGGTATTCGAGTGTTCGAACCCTAATGCGTGAGAAATGGTAAGGAAACGTTGTATTTACATATCTGCCACTGTGCTGGAGAATCGGTATAGGTGTTCGAGTGTTCGAACCATAATGCGTGAGAAATGGTAAGGAAACGTTGTATTTACATATCTGCCACTGTGCAGGAGAATCCGTGTAGGTGTTCGAGTGTTCGAACCCTAACGCGTAAGAAATGGTAAGGAAGCGTTGTATTTACATATCTGCCACTGTGCAGGAGAATCCGTATAGGTGTTCGAGTGTCCGAACCTTAATGCGTGAGAAATGGCAAATAAATGCCGTATTTACATATCTGCCACTGTACAGGAGAATCCGTATAGGTGTTCGAGTGCTCGAACCCTAAGGCGTGAGAAATGGTAAGGAAACATTGTATTACATATCTGTAACTGTGCAGGAGAATCCGTATAGGTGTTCGAGTGTTCGAACCCTAACGCCTGAGAAATGGTAAGGAAACGTTGTATTTCGGTATCTGCAACTGTGCAGGAGAATCCGTATAGGTGTTCGAGTGTTCGAACCCTAATGCGTGAGAAATGGTAAGGAAACGTTGTATTTACATATCTGCCACTATGCAGGAGAATCCGTGTAGGTGTTCGAGTGTTCGAACCTTAATGCGTGAGAAATGGTAAGGAAACGTTGTATTTACATATCTGCCACTGTGGCGGAGAATCCGTACAGGTGTTCGAGTGTTCGAACCTTATTGCGTGAGAAATGGCAAATAAATGCCGTATTTACGTATCTGCCACTGTGCAGGAGAATCCGTATAGGTGTTCGAGTGTTCAAACCCTAATGCGTGAGAAATGGTAAGGAAACGTTGTATTTACATATCTGCAACTGTGCAGGAGAAGCCGTATAGGTGTTCGAGTGTTCGAACCCTAATGCGTGAGAAATGGTAAGGAAACGTTGTATTTACATAGCAGCAACTGTGCAGGAGAATCCGTATAGGTGTTCGAGTGTTCGAACCCTAATGCGTGAGAAATCGTAAGGAAACGTTGTATTCACATATCTGCCACTGTGCAGGATAATCCGTATAGGTGTTCGAGTGTTCGAACCCTAATGCGTGAGAAATTGTAAGGAAACGTTGTATTTACATATCTACCACTGTGCAGGAGAATCCGTGTAGGTGTTCGAGTGTTCGAACCCTAATGCGTGAGAAATGGTAAAAAAATGTTGTATTTACATATCTGCCACTGTGCAGGAGAATCCGTATAGGTGTTCGAGTGTTCGAACCCTAATGCGTGAGAAAGTGTAAGGAAACGTTTTATTTACATATCTGCCGCTGTGCAGGAGAATCCGTGTAGGTGTTCGAGTGTTCGAACCCTAATGCGTGAGAAATGGTAAGTAAATGTCGTATATACATATCTGCCACTGTGCAGGAGAATCCGTATAGGTGTTCGAGTGTTCGAACCCTAATGCGTGAGAAATGGTAAGTAAATGCCGTATTGACATATCTGGCACTATGCAGGAGAATCCGTATAGGTGTTCTAGTGTTCGAACCCGAATGCGTGCGAAATTGTAAGGACACGTTGTATTTACATATCTGCCACTGTGCAGGAGAATCCGTATAGGTGTTCGAGTGTTCAAACCCTAATGTGTGAGAAATGGTAAGTAAATGTCGTATTTACATATCTGCCACTGTGCAGGAGAATCCGTATAGGTGTTCGAGTGTTCGAACCCTAATGCGTGAGAAATGGTTAGGAAAAGTTGTATTTACATATCTCCAACTGTGCAGGAGAATCCGCATAGGTGTTCGAGTGTTCGAACCCTAATGCGTGAGAAATGGTAAGTAAATGTCGTATTTACATATATGCCACTGTGAAGGAGAATCCGTATAGGTGTTCGAGTGTTCGAACCCTAATGCGTGAGAAATGGTAAGGAAATGTTGTATTTACATATCTGCCACTGTGCAGGAGAATCCGTATAGGTGTTCGAGTGTTCGAACCCCAATGCGTGGGAAATGGTAAGTAAATGCCGTATTTACATATCCGCCATTGTGCAGGAGAATCCGTATAGGTGTTTGATTGTTCGAACCCTAATGCATGAGAAATTGTAAGGAAACGTTGTATTTGCATATCTGCCACTGTGCAGGAGAATCCGTATAGGTGTTCGAGTGTTCGAACCCTAGTGCGTGAGGAATGGTAAGTAAATGTCGTATTTACATATCTGCCACTGTGCAGGAGAATCCGTATAGGTGTTCGAGTGTGCGAACCCTAATGCGTGAGAAATGGTAAGGAAACGTTGTATTTACATATCTGCCACTGTGCAGGAGAATCCGTATAGGTGTTCGAGTGTTCGAACCCTAATGCGTGAAAAATTGTAAGGAAACGTTGTATTTACATATCTGCCACTGTGCAGGAGAATCCGTGTAGGTGTTCGAGTGTTCGAACCCTAATGCGTGAGAAATGGTAAGGAAACGTTGTATTTACATATCTGCCACTGTGCAGGAGAATCCGTATAGGTGTTCGATTGTTCGAACCCTAATGCGTGAGAAATGGCAAATAAATGCCGTATTTACATACCTGCCACTGTGCAGGAGAATCCGTGTAGGTGTTCGAGTGTTCGAACCCTAATGCGTGAGAAATGGTAAGGAAACGTTGTATTTACATATCTACAACTGCGCAGGAGAATCGGTATAGGTGTTCGAGTGTTCGAACCCTACTGCGTGAGAAATGGTAAGGAAACGTTGTATTTACGTATCTGCAACTGTGCAGGAGAATCCGTATAGGTGTTCGATTGTTCGAACCCTAATGCGTGAGAAAAGGCAAATAAATGTCGTATTTACATATCTCCCACTGTGCAGGAGAATCCGTATAGGTGTTCGAGTGTTCGAACCCTAATGCGTGAGAAATGGTAAGGAAACGTTGTATTTACATATCTGCCACTGTGCAGGAGAATCCGTATAGGTGTTCGAGTGTTCGAACCATAGTGCGTGAGAAATGGTAAGTAAATGTCGTATTTACATATCTGCCACTGTGCAGGAGAATCCGTATAGGTGTTCGAGTGTTCGAACCCTAACGCGTGAGAAATTGTAAGGAAACGTTGTATTTACATATCTGCCACTATGCAGGAGAATCCGTGTAGGTGTTCGAGTGGTCGAACCCTAATGCGTGAGAAATGGTAAGGAAACGTTGTATTTACATATCTGCCACTGTGCAGGAGAATCCGTATAGGTGTTCGAGTGTTCGAACCCTAATGCGTGAGAAATGGTAAGTAAATGCCGTATTTACATATCTGCCATTGTGCAGGAGAATCCGTATAGGTGTTCGAGTGTTCGAACCCTAATGTGTGAGAAATTGTAAGGAAACATTGTATTTACATATCTGCCACTGTGCAGGAGAATCCGTATAGGTGTTCGAGTGTTCGAACCCTAATGCGTGAGAAATGGTAAGTAAATGTCGTATTTACATATCTGCCACTGTGCAGGAGAATCCGTACAGGTATTCGAGTGTTCGAACCCTAATGCGTGAGAAATGGTAAGGAAACGTTGTATTTACATATCTGCCACTGTGCAGGAGAATCGGTATAGGTGTTCGAGTGTTCGAACCATAATGCGTGAGAAATGGTAAGGAAACGTTGTATTTACATATCTGCCACTGTGCAGGAGAATCCGTGTAGGTGTTCGAGTGTTCGAACCCTAACGCGTAAGAAATGGTAAGGAAGCGTTGTATTTACATATCTGCCACTGTGCAGGAGAATCCGTATAGGTGTTCGAGTGTCCGAACCCTAATGTGTGAGAAATGGCAAATAAATGCCGTATTTACATATCTGCCACTGTACAGGAGAATCCGTATAGGTGTTCGAGTGCTCGAACCCTAAGGCGTGAGAAATGGTAAGGAAACGTTGTATTACATATCTGTAACTGTGCAGGAGAATCCGTATAGGTGTTCAGGTGTTCGAGTGTTCGAACCCTAACGCCTGAGAAATGGTAAGGAAACGTTGTATTTCGGTATCTGCAACTGTGCAGGAGAATCCGTATAGGTGTTCGAGTGTTCGAACCCTAATGCGTGAGAAATGGTAAGTAAATGCCGTATTTACATATCTGCCATTGTGCAGGAGAATCCGTATAGGTGTTCGAGTGTTCGAACCCTAATACGTGAGAAATTGTAAGGAAACATTGTATTTACATATCTGCCACTGTGCAGGAGAATCCGTATAGGTGTTCGAGTGTTGGAACCCTAATGCGCGAGAAATGGTAAGGAAACATTGTATTTACATATCTGCAACTGTGCAGGAGAATCCGTATAGGTGTTCGAGTGTTCGAACCCTAATGCGTGAGAAATTGTAAGGAAACATTGTATTTACATATCTGCCACTGTGCAGGAGAATCCGTATAGGTGTTCGAGTGTTCTAACCCTAATGCGTCAGAAATGGTAAGTAAATGTCGTATTTACATATCTGCCACTATGCAGGAGAATCAGTAGAGGTATTCGAGTGTTCGAACCCTAATGCGTGGGAAATGGTAAGGAAACGTTGTATTTACATATCTGCCACTGTGCAGGAGAATCCGTATAGGTGTTCGAGTGTTCGAACCCTAATGCTTGAGAAATGGTAAGGAAACGTTGTATTTACATATCTGCCACTGTGCAGGAGAATCCATGTAGGTGTTCGAGTGTTTGAACCCTAACGCGTAAGAAATGGTAAGGAAGCGTTGTATTTACATATCTGCCACTGTGCAGGAGAATCCGTATAGGTGTTCGAGTGTCCGAACCCTAATGCGTGAGAAATGGCAAATAAATGTCGTATTTACATATCTGCCGCTGTACAGGAGAATCCGTATAGGTGTTCGAGTGCTCGAACCCTAAGGCCTGAGAAATGGTAAGGAAACATTGTATTTCGGTATCTGCAACTGTGCAGGAGAATCCGCATAGGTGTTCGAGTGTTCGAACCCTAATGCGTGAGAAATGGTAAGAAAACGTTGTATTTACATATATGCCACTGTGCAGGAGAATCCGTATAGGTGTTCGATTGTTCGAACCCTAATGCGTGAGAAATGGAAAATAAATGTCGTATTTACATATCTGCCACTGTGCAGGAGAATCCCTATAGGTGTTCGAGTGTTCGAACCCTAATGCGTTAGAAATGGTAAGGAAACGTTGTATTTACATATCTGCCACTGTGCAGGAGAATCCGTATAGGTTTTCGAGTGTTCGAACCATAGTGCGTGAGAAATGGTAAGTAAATGTCGTATTTACATATCTGCCACTGTGCAGGAGAATCTGTATAGGTGTTCGAGTGTTCGAACCCTAACGCGTGAGAAATTGTAAGGAAACGTTGTATTTACATATCTGCCACTGTGCAGGAGAATCCGGGTAGGTGTTCGAGTGTTCGAACCCTAATGCGTGAGAAATGGAAACGAAACGTTGTATTTACATATCTGCCACTGTGCAGGAGAATCCGTATAGGTGTTCGAGTGTTCGAACCCTAATGCGTGAGAAATGGTAAGTAAATGCCGTATTTTCATATCTGCCATTGTGCAGGAGAATCTGTATAGGTGTTCGAGTGTTCGAACCCTAATACGTGAGAAATTGTAAGGAAACAATGTATTTACATATCTGCCACTGTGCAGGAGAATCCGTATAGGTGTTCGAGTGTTGGAACCCTAATGCGTGAGAAATGGTAAGGAAACATTGTATTTACATATCTGCAACTGTGCAGGAGAATCCGTATAGGTGTTCGAGTGTTCGAACCCTAATGCGTGAGAAATGGTAAGTAAATGTCGTATTTACATATCTGCCACTGTGCAGGAGAATCCGTACAGGTATTCGAGTGTTCGAACCCTAATGCGTGAGAAATGGTAAGGAAACGTTGTATTTACATATCTGCCACTGTGCTGGAGAATCGGTATAGGTGTTCGAGTGTTCGAACCATAATGCGTGAGAAATGGTAAGGAAACGTTGTATTTACATATCTGCCACTGTGCAGGAGAATCCGTGTAGGTGTTCGAGTGTTCGAACCCTAACGCGTAAGAAATGGTAAGGAAGCGTTGTATTTACATATCTGCCACTGTGCAGGAGAATCCGTATAGGTGTTCGAGTGTCCGAACCTTAATGCGTGAGAAATGGCAAATAAATGCCGTATTTACATATCTGCCACTGTACAGGAGAATCCGTATAGGTGTTCGAGTGCTCGAACCCTAAGGCGTGAGAAATGGTAAGGAAACATTGTATTACATATCTGTAACTGTGCAGGAGAATCCGTATAGGTGTTCGAGTGTTCGAACCCTAACGCCTGAGAAATGGTAAGGAAACGTTGTATTTCGGTATCTGCAACTGTGCAGGAGAATCCGTATAGGTGTTCGAGTGTTCGAACCCTAATGCGTGAGAAATGGTAAGGAAACGTTGTATTTACATATCTGCCACTATGCAGGAGAATCCGTGTAGGTGTTCGAGTGTTCGAACCTTAATGCGTGAGAAATGGTAAGGAAACGTTGTATTTACATATCTGCCACTGTGGCGGAGAATCCGTACAGGTGTTCGAGTGTTCGAACCTTATTGCGTGAGAAATGGCAAATAAATGCCGTATTTACGTATCTGCCACTGTGCAGGAGAATCCGTATAGGTGTTCGAGTGTTCAAACCCTAATGCGTGAGAAATGGTAAGGAAACGTTGTATTTACATATCTGCAACTGTGCAGGAGAAGCCGTATAGGTGTTCGAGTGTTCGAACCCTAATGCGTGAGAAATGGTAAGGAAACGTTGTATTTACATAGCAGCAACTGTGCAGGAGAATCCGTATAGGTGTTCGAGTGTTCGAACCCTAATGCGTGAGAAATCGTAAGGAAACGTTGTATTCACATATCTGCCACTGTGCAGGATAATCCGTATAGGTGTTCGAGTGTTCGAACCCTAATGCGTGAGAAATTGTAAGGAAACGTTGTATTTACATATCTACCACTGTGCAGGAGAATCCGTGTAGGTGTTCGAGTGTTCGAACCCTAATGCGTGAGAAATGGTAAAAAAATGTTGTATTTACATATCTGCCACTGTGCAGGAGAATCCGTATAGGTGTTCGAGTGTTCGAACCCTAATGCGTGAGAAAGTGTAAGGAAACGTTTTATTTACATATCTGCCGCTGTGCAGGAGAATCCGTGTAGGTGTTCGAGTGTTCGAACCCTAATGCGTGAGAAATGGTAAGTAAATGTCGTATATACATATCTGCCACTGTGCAGGAGAATCCGTATAGGTGTTCGAGTGTTCGAACCCTAATGCGTGAGAAATGGTAAGTAAATGCCGTATTGACATATCTGGCACTATGCAGGAGAATCCGTATAGGTGTTCTAGTGTTCGAACCCGAATGCGTGCGAAATTGTAAGGACACGTTGTATTTACATATCTGCCACTGTGCAGGAGAATCCGTATAGGTGTTCGAGTGTTCAAACCCTAATGTGTGAGAAATGGTAAGTAAATGTCGTATTTACATATCTGCCACTGTGCAGGAGAATCCGTATAGGTGTTCGAGTGTTCGAACCCTAATGCGTGAGAAATGGTTAGGAAAAGTTGTATTTACATATCTCCAACTGTGCAGGAGAATCCGCATAGGTGTTCGAGTGTTCGAACCCTAATGCGTGAGAAATGGTAAGTAAATGTCGTATTTACATATATGCCACTGTGAAGGAGAATCCGTATAGGTGTTCGAGTGTTCGAACCCTAATGCGTGAGAAATGGTAAGGAAATGTTGTATTTACATATCTGCCACTGTGCAGGAGAATCCGTATAGGTGTTCGAGTGTTCGAACCCCAATGCGTGGGAAATGGTAAGTAAATGCCGTATTTACATATCCGCCATTGTGCAGGAGAATCCGTATAGGTGTTTGATTGTTCGAACCCTAATGCATGAGAAATTGTAAGGAAACGTTGTATTTGCATATCTGCCACTGTGCAGGAGAATCCGTATAGGTGTTCGAGTGTTCGAACCCTAGTGCGTGAGAAATGGTAAGTAAATGTCGTATTTACATATCTGCCACTGTGCAGGAGAATCCGTATAGGTGTTCGAGTGTGCGAACCCTAATGCGTGAGAAATGGTAAGGAAACGTTGTATTTACATATCTGCCACTGTGCAGGAGAATCCGTATAGGTGTTCGAGTGTTCGAACCCTAATGCGTGAAAAATTGTAAGGAAACGTTGTATTTACATATCTGCCACTGTGCAGGAGAATCCGTGTAGGTGTTCGAGTGTTCGAACCCTAATGCGTGAGAAATGGTAAGGAAACGTTGTATTTACATATCTGCCACTGTGCAGGAGAATCCGTATAGGTGTTCGATTGTTCGAACCCTAATGCGTGAGAAATGGCAAATAAATGCCGTATTTACATACCTGCCACTGTGCAGGAGAATCCGTGTAGGTGTTCGAGTGTTCGAACCCTAATGCGTGAGAAATGGTAAGGAAACGTTGTATTTACATATCTACAACTGCGCAGGAGAATCGGTATAGGTGTTCGAGTGTTCGAACCCTACTGCGTGAGAAATGGTAAGGAAACGTTGTATTTACGTATCTGCAACTGTGCAGGAGAATCCGTATAGGTGTTCGATTGTTCGAACCCTAATGCGTGAGAAAAGGCAAATAAATGTCGTATTTACATATCTCCCACTGTGCAGGAGAATCCGTATAGGTGTTCGAGTGTTCGAACCCTAATGCGTGAGAAATGGTAAGGAAACGTTGTATTTACATATCTGCCACTGTGCAGGAGAATCCGTATAGGTGTTCGAGTGTTCGAACCATAGTGCGTGAGAAATGGTAAGTAAATGTCGTATTTACATATCTGCCACTGTGCAGGAGAATCCGTATAGGTGTTCGAGTGTTCGAACGCTAACGCGTGAGAAATTGTAAGGAAACGTTGTATTTACATATCTGCCACTATGCAGGAGAATCCGTGTAGGTGTTCGAGTGGTCGAACCCTAATGCGTGAGAAATGGTAAGGAAACGTTGTATTTACATATCTGCCACTGTGCAGGAGAATCCGTATAGGTGTTCGAGTGTTCGAACCCTAATGCGTGAGAAATGGTAAGTAAATGCCGTATTTACATATCTGCCATTGTGCAGGAGAATCCGTATAGGTGTTCGAGTGTTCGAACCCTAATACGTGAGAAATTGTAAGGAAACATTGTATTTACATATCTGCCACTGTGCAGGAGAATCCGTATAGGTGTTCGAGTGTTGGAACCGTAATGCGCGAGAAATGGTGAGGAAACATTGTATTTACATATCTGCAACTGTGCAGGAGAATCCGTATAGGTGTTCGAGTGTTCGAACCCAATGCGTGAGAAATGGTAAGTAAATGCCGTATTTACATATCTGCCATTGTGTAGGAGAATCCGTATAGGTGTTCGAGTGTTCGAACCCTAATGCGTGAGAAATTGTAAGGAAACATTGTATTTACATATCTGCCACTGTGCAGGAGAATCCGTATAGGTGTTCGAGTGTTCGAACCCTAATGCGTGAGAAATGGTAAGTAAATGTTGTATTTACATATCTGCCACTGTGCAGGAGAATCCGTATAGGTATTCGAGTGTTCGAACCCTAATGCGTGAGAAATGGTAAGGAAACGTTGTATTTACATATCTGCCACTGTGCAGGAGAATCCGTATAGGTGTTCGAGTGTTCGAACCCTAATGCGTGAGAAATGGTAAGGAAACGTTGTATTTACATATCTGCCTCTGTGCAGGAGAATCCATGTAGGTGTTCGAGTGTTTGAACCCTAACGCGTAAGAAATGGTAAGGAAGCGTTGTATCTACATATCTGCCACTGTGCAGGAGAATCCGTATAGGTGTTCGAGTGTCCGAACCCTAATGCGTGAGAAATGGCAAATAAATGCCGTATTTACATATCTGCCGCTGTACAGGAGAATCCGTATAGGTGTTCGAGTGCTCGAACCCTAAGGCGTGAGAAATGGTAAGGAAACGTTGTATTACATATCTGTAACTGTGCAGGAGAATCCGTATAGGTGTTCGAGTGTTCGAACCCTAACGCGTGAGAAATGGTAAGGAAACGTTGTATTTCGGTATCTGCAACTGTGCAGGAGAATCCGTATAGGTGTTCGAGTGTTCGAACCCTAATGCGTGAGAAATGGTAAGGAAACGTTGTATTTACATATATGCCACTGTGCAGGAGAATCCGTATAGGTGTTCGATTGTTCGAACCCTAATGCGTGAGAAATGGCAAATAAATGTCGTATTTACATATCTCCCACTGTGCAGGAGAATCCCTATAGGTGTTCGAGTGTTCGAACCCTAATACGTGAGAAATGGTAAGGAAACGTTGTATTTACATATCTGCCACTGTGCAGGAGAATCCGTATAGGTGTTCGAGTGTTCGAACCATAGTGCGTGAGAAATGGTAAGTAAATGTCGTATTTACATATCTGCCACTGTGCAGGAGAATCCGTATAGGTGTTCCAGTGTTCGAACCATAACCCGTGAGAAATTGTAAGGAAACGTTGTATTTACATATCTGCCAGTGTGCAGGAGAATCTGTGTAGCTGTTCGAGTGTTCGAACCCTAATGCGTGAGAAATGGAAAGGAAACGTTGTATTTACATATCAGCCACTGTGCAGGAGAATCCGTATAGGTGTTCGAGTGTTCGAACCCTAATGCGTGAGAAATGGTAAGTAAATGCCGTATTTACATATCTGCCATTGTGCAGGAGAATCCGTATAGGTGTTCGAGTGTTCGAACCCTAATACGTGAGAAATTGTAAGGAAACATTGTATTTACATATCTGCCACTGTGCAGAAGAATCCGTATAGGTGTTCGAGTGTTGCAACCCTAATGCGTGAGAAATGGTAAGGAAACATTGTATTTATATATCTGCTACTGTGCAGGAGAATCCGTATAGGTGTTCGAGTGTTCGAACCCTAATGCGTGAGAAATGGTAAGTAAATGCCGTATTTACATATCTGCCATTGTGCAGGAGAATCCGTATAGGTGTTCGAGTGTTCGAACCCTAATGCGTGAGAAATTGTAAGGAAACATTGTATTTACATATCTGCCACTGTGCAGGAGAATCCGTATAGGTGTTCGAGTGTTCGAACCCTAATGCGTGAGAAATGGTAAGTAAATGTCGTATTTACATATCTGCCACTGTGCAGGAGAATCCGTATAGGTGTTCGAGTGTTCGAACCCTAATGCGTGAGAAATGGTAAGGAAACGTTGTATTACATATCTGTAACTGTGCAGGAGAATCCGTGTAGGTGTTCGAGTGTTCGAACCCTAACGCGTGAGAAATGGTAAGGAAACGTTGTATTTCGGTATCTGCAACTGTGCAGGACAATCCGTATAGGTTTTCGAGTGTTCGAACCCTAATGCGTGAGAAATGGTAAGGAAACGTTGTATTTACATATCTGCCACTGTGCAGGAGAATCCGTGTAGGTGTTCGAGTGTTCAAACCCTAATGCGTAAGAAATGGTAAGGAAACGTTGTATTTACATATCTGCAACTGTGCAGGAGAATCCGTATAGGTGTTCGAGTGTTCGAACCCTAACGCGTGAGAAATGGTAAGGAAACGTTGTATTTCGGTATCTGCAACTGTGCAGGAGAATCCGTATAGGTGTTCGAGTGTTCGAACCCTAATGCGTGAGAAATGGTAAGGAAACGTTGTATTTACATATATGCCACTGTGCAGGAGAATCCGTATAGGTGTTCGATTGTTCGAACCCTAATGCGTGAGAAATGGCAAATAAATGTCGTATTTACATATCTCCCACTGTGCAGGAGAATCCCTATAGGTGTTCGAGTGTTCGAACCCTAATGCGTGAGAAATGGTAAGGAAACGTTGTATTTACATATCTGCCACTGTGCAGGAGAATCCGTATAGGTGTTCGAACCATAGTGCGTGAGAAATGGTAAGTAAATGTCGTATTTACATATCTGCCACTGTGCAGGAGAATCCGTATAGGTGTTCCACCGTTCGAACCCTAACCCGTGAGAAATTGTAAGGAAACGTTGTATTTACATATCTGCCACTGTGCAGGAGAATCCGTGTAGCTGTTCGAGTGTTCGAACCCTAATGCGTGAGAAATGGAAAGGAAACGTTGTATTTACATATCTGCCACTGTGCAGGAGAATCCGTATAGGTGTTTGAGTGTTCGAACCCTAATGCATGAGAAATTGTAAGGAAACGTTGTATTTACATATCTGCCACTGTGCAGGAGAATCCGTATAGGTGTTCGAGTGTTCGAACCCTAATGCGTGAGAAATGGTAAGTAAATGTCGTATTTACATATCTGCCACTGTGCAGGAGAATCCGTATAGGTGTTCGAGTGTGCGAACCCTAATGCGTGAGAAATGGTAAGGAAACGTCGTATTTACATATCTGCCGCTGTGCAGGAGAATCCGTATAGGTGTTCGAGTGTTCGAACCCTAATGCGTGAAAAATTGTAAGGAAAAGTTGTATTTACATATCTGCCACTGTGCAGGAGAATCCGTGTAGGTGTTCGAGTGTTCGAACCCTAATGCGTGAGAAATGGTAAGGAAACGTTGTATTTACATATCTGCCACTGTGCAGGAGAATCCGTATAGGTGTTCGAGTGTTCGAACCCCAATGCGTGGGAAATGGTAAGTAAATGCCGTATTTACATATCCGCCATTGTGCAGGAGAATCCGTATAGGTGTTTGAGTGTTCGAACCCTAATGCATGAGAAATTGTAAGGAAACGTTGTATTTACATATCTGCCACTGTGCAGGAGAATCCGTATAGGTGTTCGAGTGTTCGAACCCTAATGCGTGAGAAATGGTAAGTAAATGTCGTATTTACATATCTGCCACTGTGCAGGAGAATCCGTATAGGTGTTCGAGTGTGCGAACCCTAATGCGTGAGAAATGGTAAGGAAACGTCGTATTTACATATCTGCCGCTGTGCAGGAGAATCCGTATAGGTGTTCGAGTGTTCGAACCCTAATGCGTGAAAAATTGTAAGGAAACGTTGTATTTACATATCTGCCACTGTGCAGGAGAATCCGTGTAGGTGTTCGAGTGTTCGAACCCTAATGCGTGAGAAATGGTAAGGAAACGTTGTATTTACATATCTGCCACTGTGCAGGAGAATCCGTATAGGTGTTCGAGTGTTCGAACCCTAATGCGTGAGAAATGGCAAATAAATGCCGTATTTACATACCTGCCACTGTGCATGAGAATCCGTGTAGGTGTTCGAGTGTTCGAACCCTAATGCGTGAGAAATGGTAAGGAAACGTTGTATTTACATATCTACAACTGCGCAGGAGAATCGGTATAGGTGTTCGAGTGTTCGAACCCTACTGCGTGAGAAATGGTAAGGAAACGTTGTATTTACGTATCTGCAACTGTGCAGGAGAATCCGTATAGGTGTTCGATTGTTCGAACCCTAATGCGTGAGAAAAGGCAAATAAATGTCGTATTTACATATCTCCCACTGTGCAGGAGAATCCGTATAGGTGTTCGAGTGTTCGAACCCTAATGCGTGAGAAATGGTAAGGAAACGTTGTATTTACATATCTGCCACTGTGCAGGAGAATCCGTATAGGTGTTCGAGTGTTCGAACTATAGTGCGTGAGAAATGGTATGTAAATGTCGTATTTACATATCTGCCACTGTGCAGGAGAATCCGTATAGGTGTTCGAGTGTTCGAACCCTAACGCGTGAGAAATTGTAAGGAAACGTTGTATTTACATATCTGCCACTGTGCAGGAGAATCCGTGTAGGTGTTCGAGTGGTCGAACCCTAATGCGTGAGAAATGGTAAGGAAACGTTGTATTTACATATCTGCCACTGTGCAGGAGAATCCGTATAGGTGTTCGAGTGTTCGAACCCTAATGCGTGAGAAATGGTAAGTAAATGCCGTATTTACATATCTGCCATTGTGCAGGAGAATCCGTATAGGTGTTCGAGTGTTCGAACCCTAATACGTGAGAAATTGTAAGGAAACATTGTATTTACATATCTGCCACTGTGCAGGAGAATCCGTATAGGTGTTCGAGTGTTGGAACCGTAATGCGCGAGAAATGGTAAGGAAACATTGTATTTACATATCTGCAACTGTGCAGGAGAATCCGTATAGGTGTTCGAGTGTTCGAACCCTAATGCGTGAGAAATGGTAAGTAAATGCCGTATTTACATATCTGCCATTGTGCAGGAGAATCCGTATAGGTGTTCGAGTGTTCGAACCCTAATGCGTGAGAAATTGTAAGGAAACATTGTATTTACATATCTGCCACTGTGCAGGAGAATCCGTATAGGTGTTCGAGTGTTCGAACCCTAATGCGTGAGAAATGGTAAGTAAATGTTGTATTTACATATCTGCCACTGTGCAGGAGAATCCGTATAGGTATTCGAGTGTTCGAACCCTAATGCGTGAGAAATGGTAAGGAAACGTTGTATTTACATATCTGCCACTGTGCAGGAGAATCGGTATAGGTGTTCGAGTGTTCGAACCCTACTGCGTGAGAAATGGTAAGGAAACGTTGTATTTACGTATCTGCAACTGTGCAGGAGAATCCGTATAGGTGTTCGATTGTTCGAACCCTAATGCGTGAGAAAAGGCAAATAAATGTCGTATTTACATATCTCCCACTGTGCAGGAGAATCCGTATAGGTGTTCGAGTGTTCGAACCCTAATGCGTGAGAAATGGTAAGGAAACGTTGTATTTACATATCTGCCACTGTGCAGGAGAATCCGTATAGGTGTTCGAGTGTTCGAACCATAGTGCGTGAGAAATGGTAAGTAAATGTCGTATTTACATATCTGCCACTGTGCAGGAGAATCCGTATAGGTGTTCGAGTGTTCGAACCCTAACGCGTGAGAAATTGTAAGGAAACGTTGTATTTACATATCTGCCACTATGCAGGAGAATCCGTGTAGGTGTTCGAGTGGTCGAACCCTAATGCGTGAGAAATGGTAAGGAAACGTTGTATTTACATATCTGCCACTGTGCAGGAGAATCCGTATAGGTGTTCGAGTGTTCGAACCCTAATGCGTGAGAAATGGTAAGTAAATGCCGTATTTACATATCTGCCATTGTGCAGGAGAATCCGTATAGGTGTTCGAGTGTTCGAACCCTAATACGTGAGAAATTGTAAGGAAACATTGTATTTACATATCTGCCACTGTGCAGGAGAATCCGTATAGGTGTTCGAGTGTTGGAACCGTAATGCGCGAGAAATGGTGAGGAAACATTGTATTTACATATCTGCAACTGTGCAGGAGAATCCGTATAGGTGTTCGAGTGTTCGAACCCTAATGCGTGAGAAATGGTAAGTAAATGTCGTATTTACATATCTGCCACTGTGCAGGAGAATCCGTATAGGTGTTCCAGCGTTCGAACCCTAACCCGTGAGAAATTGTAAGGAAACGTTGTATTTACATATCTGCCACTGTGCAGGAGAATCCGTGTAGCTGTTCGAGTGTTCGAACCCTAATGCGTGAGAAATGGAAAGGAAACGTTGTATTTACATATCTGCCACTGTGCAGGAGAATCCGTATAGGTGTTTGAGTGTTCGAACCCTAATGCATGAGAAATTGTAAGGAAACGTTGTATTTACATATCTGCCACTGTGCAGGAGAATCCGTATAGGTGTTCGAGTGTTCGAACCCTAATGCGTGAGAAATGGTAAGTAAATGTCGTATTTACATATCTGCCACTGTGCAGGAGAATCCGTATAGGTGTTCGAGTGTGCGACCCCTAATGCGTGAGAAATGGTAAGGAAACGTCGTATTTACATATCTGCCGCTGTGCAGGAGAATCCGTATAGGTGTTCGAGTGTTCGAACCCTAATGCGTGAAAAATTGTAAGGAAAAGTTGTATTTACATATCTGCCACTGTGCAGGAGAATCCGTGTAGGTGTTCGAGTGTTCGAACCCTAATGCGTGAGAAATGGTAAGGAAACGTTGTATTTACATATCTGCCACTGTGCAGGAGAATCCGTATAGGTGTTCGAGTGTTCGAACCCCAATGCGTGGGAAATGGTAAGTAAATGCCGTATTTACATATCCGCCATTGTGCAGGAGAATCCGTATAGGTGTTTGAGTGTTCGAACCCTAATGCATGAGAAATTGTAAGGAAACGTTGTATTTACATATCTGCCACTGTGCAGGAGAATCCGTATAGGTGTTCGAGTGTTCGAACCCTAATGCGTGAGAAATGGTAAGTAAATGTCGTATTTACATATCTGCCACTGTGCAGGAGAATCCGTATAGGTGTTCGAGTGTGCGAACCCTAATGCGTGAGAAATGGTAAGGAAACGTCGTATTTACATATCTGCCGCTGTGCAGGAGAATCCGTATAGGTGTTCGAGTGTTCGAACCCTAATGCGTGAAAAATTGTAAGGAAACGTTGTATTTACATATCTGCCACTGTGCAGGAGAATCCGTGTAGGTGTTCGAGTGTTCGAACCCTAATGCGTGAGAAATGGTAAGGAAACGTTGTATTTACATATCTGCCACTGTGCAGGAGAATCCGTATAGGTGTTCGAGTGTTCGAACCCTAATGCGTGAGAAATGGCAAATAAATGCCGTATTTACATACCTGCCACTGTGCATGAGAATCCGTGTAGGTGTTCGAGTGTTCGAACCCTAATGCGTGAGAAATGGTAAGGAAACGTTGTATTTACATATCTACAACTGCGCAGGAGAATCGGTATAGGTGTTCGAGTGTTCGAACCCTACTGCGTGAGAAATGGTAAGGAAACGTTGTATTTACGTATCTGCAACTGTGCAGGAGAATCCGTATAGGTGTTCGATTGTTCGAACCCTAATGCGTGAGAAAAGGCAAATAAATGTCGTATTTACATATCTCCCACTGTGCAGGAGAATCCGTATAGGTGTTCGAGTGTTCGAACCCTAATGCGTGAGAAATGGTAAGTAAATGTCGTATTTACATATCTGCCACTGTGCAGGAGAATCCGTATAGGTGTTCGAGTGTGCGACCCCTAATGCGTGAGAAATGGTAAGGAAACGTCGTATTTACATATCTGCCGCTGTGCAGGAGAATCCGTATAGGTGTTCGAGTGTTCGAACCCTAATGCGTGAAAAATTGTAAGGAAAAGTTGTATTTACATATCTGCCACTGTGCAGGAGAATCCGTGTAGGTGTTCGAGTGTTCGAACCCTAATGCGTGAGAAATGGTAAGGAAACGTTGTATTTACATATCTGCCACTGTGCAGGAGAATCCGTATAGGTGTTCGAGTGTTCGAACCCCAATGCGTGGGAAATGGTAAGTAAATGCCGTATTTACATATCCGCCATTGTGCAGGAGAATCCGTATAGGTGTTTGAGTGTTCGAACCCTAATGCATGAGAAATTGTAAGGAAACGTTGTATTTACATATCTGCCACTGTGCAGGAGAATCCGTATAGGTGTTCGAGTGTTCGAACCCTAATGCGTGAGAAATGGTAAGTAAATGTCGTATTTACATATCTGCCACTGTGCAGGAGAATCCGTATAGGTGTTCGAGTGTGCGAACCCTAATGCGTGAGAAATGGTAAGGAAACGTCGTATTTACATATCTGCCGCTGTGCAGGAGAATCCGTATAGGTGTTCGAGTGTTCGAACCCTAATGCGTGAAAAATTGTAAGGAAACGTTGTATTTACATATCTGCCACTGTGCAGGAGAATCCGTGTAGGTGTTCGAGTGTTCGAACCCTAATGCGTGAGAAATGGTAAGGAAACGTTGTATTTACATATCTGCCACTGTGCAGGAGAATCCGTATAGGTGTTCGAGTGTTCGAACCCTAATGCGTGAGAAATGGCAAATAAATGCCGTATTTACATACCTGCCACTGTGCATGAGAATCCGTGTAGGTGTTCGAGTGTTCGAACCCTAATGCGTGAGAAATGGTAAGGAAACGTTGTATTTACATATCTACAACTGCGCAGGAGAATCGGTATAGGTGTTCGAGTGTTCGAACCCTACTGCGTGAGAAATGGTAAGGAAACGTTGTATTTACGTATCTGCAACTGTGCAGGAGAATCCGTATAGGTGTTCGATTGTTCGAACCCTAATGCGTGAGAAAAGGCAAATAAATGTCGTATTTACATATCTCCCACTGTGCAGGAGAATCCGTATAGGTGTTCGAGTGTTCGAACCCTAATGCGTGAGAAATGGTAAGGAAACGTTGTATTTACATATCTGCCACTGTGCAGGAGAATCCGTATAGGTGTTCGAGTGTTCGAACCATAGTGCGTGAGAAATGGTATGTAAATGTCGTATTTACATATCTGCCACTGTGCAGGAGAATCCGTATAGGTGTTCGAGTGTTCGAACCCTAACGCGTGAGAAATTGTAAGGAAACGTTGTATTTACATATCTGCCACTGTGCAGGAGAATCCGTGTAGGTGTTCGAGTGGTCGAACCCTAATGCGTGAGAAATGGTAAGGAAACGTTGTATTTACATATCTGCCACTGTGCAGGAGAATCCGTATAGGTGTTCGAGTGTTCGAACCCTAATGCGTGAGAAATGGTAAGTAAATGCCGTATTTACATATCTGCCATTGTGCAGGAGAATCCGTATAGGTGTTCGAGTGTTCGAACCCTAATACGTGAGAAATTGTAAGGAAACATTGTATTTACATATCTGCCACTGTGCAGGAGAATCCGTATAGGTGTTCGAGTGTTGGAACCGTAATGCGCGAGAAATGGTAAGGAAACATTGTATTTACATATCTGCAACTGTGCAGGAGAATCCGTATAGGTGTTCGAGTGTTCGAACCCTAATGCGTGAGAAATGGTAAGTAAATGCCGTATTTACATATCTGCCATTGTGCAGGAGAATCCGTATAGGTGTTCGAGTGTTCGAACCCTAATGCGTGAGAAATTGTAAGGAAACATTGTATTTACATATCTGCCACTGTGCAGGAGAATCCGTATAGGTGTTCGAGTGTTCGAACCCTAATGCGTGAGAAATGGTAAGTAAATGTTGTATTTACATATCTGCCACTGTGCAGGAGAATCCGTATAGGTATTCGAGTGTTCGAACCCTAATGCGTGAGAAATGGTAAGGAAACGTTGTATTTACATATCTGCCACTGTGCAGGAGAATCCGTATAGGTGTTCGAGTGTTCGAACACTAATGCGTGAGAAATGGTAAGGAAACGTTGTATTTACATGTCTGCCACTGTTCAGGAGAATCCATGTAGGTGTTCGAGTGTTTGAACCCTAACGCGTAAGAAATGGTAAGGAAGCGTTGTATTTACATATCTGCCACTGTGCAGGAGAATCCGTATAGGTGTTCGAGTGTCCGAACCCTAATGCGTGAGAAATGGCAGATAAATGCCGTATTTACGTATCTGCCGCTGTACAGGAGAATCCGTATAGGTGTTCGAGTGCTCGAACCCTAAGGCGTGAGAAATGGTAAGGAAACGTTGTATTACATATCTGTAACTGTGCAGGAGAATCCGTATAGGTGTTCGAGTGTTCGAACCCTAACGCGTGAGAAATGGTAAGGAAACGTTGTATTTCGGTATCTGCAACTGTGCAGGAGAATCCGTATAGGTGTTCGAGTGTTCGAACCCTAATGCGTGAGAAATGGTAAGGAAACGTTGTATTTACATATATGCCACTGTGCAGGAGAATCCGTATAGGTGTTCGATTGTTCGAACCCTAATGCGTGAGAAATGGCAAATAAATGTCGTATTTACATATCTCCCACTGTGCAGGAGAATCCCTATAGGTGTTCGAGTGTTCGAACCCTAATGCGTGAGAAATGGTAAGGAAACGTTGTATTTACATATCTGCCACTGTGCAGGAGAATCCGTATAGGTGTTCGAGTGTTCGAACCATAGTGCGTGAGAAATGGTAAGTAAATGTCGTATTTACATATCTGCCACTGTGCAGGAGAATCCGTATAGGTGTTCCAGTGTTCGAACCCTAACCCGTGAGAAATTGTAAGGAAACGTTGTATTTACATATCTGCCACTGTGCAGGAGAATCCGTGTAGCTGTTCGAGTGTTCGAACCCTAATGCGTGAGAAATGGAAAGGAAACGTTGTATTTACATATCTGCCACTGTGCAGGAGAATCCGTATAGGTGTTTGAGTGTTCGAACCCTAATGCATGAGAAATTGTAAGGAAACGTTGTATTTACATATCTGCCACTGTGCAGGAGAATCCGTATAGGTGTTCGAGTGTTCGAACCCTAATGCGTGAGAAATGGTAAGTAAATGTCGTATTTACATATCTGCCACTGTGCAGGAGAATCCGTATAGGTGTTCGAGTGTGCGAACCCTAATGCGTGAGAAATGGTAAGGAAACGTCGTATTTACATATCTGCCGCTGTGCAGGAGAATCCGTATAGGTGTTCGAGTGTTCGAACCCTAATGCGTGAAAAATTGTAAGGAAACGTTGTATTTACATATCTGCCACTGTGCAGGAGAATCCGTGTAGGTGTTCGAGTGTTCGAACCCTAATGCGTGAGAAATGGTAAGGAAACGTTGTATTTACATATCTGCCACTGTGCAGGAGAATCCGTATAGGTGTTCGAGTGTTCGAACCCTAATGCGTGAGAAATGGCAAATAAATGCCGTATTTACATACCTGCCACTGTGCATGAGAATCCGTGTAGGTGTTCGAGTGTTCGAACCCTAATGCGTGAGAAATGGTAAGGAAACGTTGTATTTACATATCTACAACTGCGCAGGAGAATCGGTATAGGTGTTCGAGTGTTCGAACCCTACTGCGTGAGAAATGGTAAGGAAACGTTGTATTTACGTATCTGCAACTGTGCAGGAGAATCCGTATAGGTGTTCGATTGTTCGAACCCTAATGCGTGAGAAAAGGCAAATAAATGTCGTATTTACATATCTCCCACTGTGCAGGAGAATCCGTATAGGTGTTCGAGTGTTCGAACCCTAATGCGTGAGAAATGGTAAGGAAACGTTGTATTTACATATCTGCCACTGTGCAGGAGAATCCGTATAGGTGTTCGAGTGTTCGAACCATAGTGCCTGAGAAATGGTAAGTAAATGTCGTATTTACATATCTGCCACTGTGCAGGAGAATCCGTATAGGTGTTCCAGTGTTCGAACCCTAACCCGTGAGAAATTGTAAGGAAACGTTGTATTTACATATCTGCCACTGTGCAGGAGAATCCGTGTAGCTGGTCGAGTGTTCGAACCCTAATGCGTGAGAAATGGAAAGGAAACGTTGTATTTACATATCTGCCACTGTGCAGGACAATCCGTATAGGTGTTCGAGTGTTCGAACCCTAATGCGTGAGAAATGGTAAGTAAATGCCGTATTTACATATCTGCCATTGTGCAGGAGAATCCGTATAGGTGTTCGAGTGTTCGAACCCTAATACGTGAGAAATTGTAAGGAAACATTGTATTTACATATCTGCCACTGTGCAGGAGAATCCGTATAGGTGTTCGAGTGTTGCAACCCTAATGCGTGAGAAATGGTAAGGAAACATTGTATTTACATATCTGCTACTGTGCAGGAGAATCCGTATAGGTGTTCGAGTGTTCGAACCCTAATGCGTGAGAAATGGTAAGTAAATGCCGTATTTACATATCTGCCACTGTGCAGGAGAATCCGTATAGGTGTTCGAGTGTTCGAACCCTAATGCGTGAGAAATTGTAAGGAAACATTGTATTTACATATCTGCCACTGTGCAGGAGAATCCGTATAGGTGTTCGAGTGTTCGAACCCTAATGCGTGAGAAATGGTAAGTAAATGTCGTATTTACATATCTGCCACTGTGCAGGAGAATCCGTATAGGTGTTCGAGTGTTCGAACCCTAATGCGTGAGAAATGGTAAGGAAACGTTGTATTACATATCTGTAACTGTGCAGGAGAATCCGTATAGGTGTTCGAGTGTTCGAACCCTAACGCGTGAGAAATGGTAAGGAAACGTTGTATTTCGGTATCTGCAACTGTGCAGGACAATCCGTATAGGTTTTCGAGTGTTCGAACCCTAATGTGTGAGAAATTGTAAGGAAACGTTGTATTTACATATCTGCCACTGTGCAGGAGAATCCGTGTAGGTGTTCGAGTGTTCGAACTTTAATGCGTGAGAAATGGTAAGGAAACGTTGTATTTACATATCTGCCACTGTGCAGGAGAATCCGTACAGGTGTTCGAGTGTTCGAACCCTAATGCGTGAGAAATGGCAAATAAATGCCGTATTTACATATCTGCCACTGTGCAGGAGAATCCGTATAGGTGTTCGAGTGTTCAAACCCTAATGCGTAAGAAATGGTAAGGAAACGTTGTATTTACATATTTGCAACTGTGCAGGAGAATCCGTATAGGTGTTCGAGTGTTCGAACCCTAATGCGTTAGAAATGGTAAGGAAACGTTGTATTTACATAGCAGCAACTGTGCAGGAGAATCCGTATAGGTGTTCGAGTGTTCGAACCCTAATGCGTGAGAAATCGTAAGGAAACGTTGTATTCACATATCTGCCACTGTGCAGGAGAATCCGTATAGGTGTTCGAGTGTTCGAACCCTAATGCGTGAGAAATTGTAAGGAAACATTGTATTTACATATCTACCACTGTGCAGGAGAATCCGTGTAGGTGTTCGAGTGTTCGAACCCTAATGAGTGAGAAATGGTAAAGAAACGTTGTATTTACATATCTGCCACTGTGCAGGAGAATCCGTATAGGTGTTCGAGTGTTCGAACCCTAATGCGTGAGAAATTGTAAGGAAACGTTGTATTTACATATCTGCCGCTGTGCAGGAGAATCCGTGTAGGTGTTCGAGTGTTCGAACCCTAATGCGTGAGAAATGGTAAGTAAATGTCGTATATACATATCTGCCACTGTGCAGGAGAATCCGTGTAGCTGGTCGAGTGTTCGAACCCTAATGCGTGAGAAATGGAAAGGAAACGTTGTATTTACATATCTGCCACTGTGCAGGACAATCCGTATAGGTGTTCGAGTGTTCGAACCCTAATGCGTGAGAAATGGTAAGTAAATGCCGTATTTACATATCTGCCATTGTGCAGGAGAATCCGTATAGGTGTTCGAGTGTTCGAACCCTAATACGTGAGAAATTGTAAGGAAACATTGTATTTACATATCTGCCACTGTGCAGGAGAATCCGTATAGGTGTTCGAGTGTTGCAACCCTAATGCGTGAGAAATGGTAAGGAAACATTGTATTTACATATCTGCTACTGTGCAGGAGAATCCGTATAGGTGTTCGAGTGTTCGAACCCTAATGCGTGAGAAATGGTAAGTAAATGCCGTATTTACATATCTGCCACTGTGCAGGAGAATCCGTATAGGTGTTCGAGTGTTCGAACCCTAATGCGTGAGAAATTGTAAGGAAACATTGTATTTACATATCTGCCACTGTGCAGGAGAATCCGTATAGGTGTTCGAGTGTTCGAACCCTAATGCGTGAGAAATGGTAAGTAAATGTCGTATTTACATATCTGCCACTGTGCAGGAGAATCCGTATAGGTGTTCGAGTGTTCGAACCCTAATGCGTGAGAAATGGTAAGGAAACGTTGTATTACATATCTGTAACTGTGCAGGAGAATCCGTATAGGTGTTCGAGTGTTCGAACCCTAACGCGTGAGAAATGGTAAGGAAACGTTGTATTTCGGTATCTGCAACTGTGCAGGACAATCCGTATAGGTTTTCGAGTGTTCGAACCCTAATGTGTGAGAAATTGTAAGGAAACGTTGTATTTACATATCTGCCACTGTGCAGGAGAATCCGTGTAGGTGTTCGAGTGTTCGAACTTTAATGCGTGAGAAATGGTAAGGAAACGTTGTATTTACATATCTGCCACTGTGCAGGAGAATCCGTACAGGTGTTCGAGTGTTCGAACCCTAATGCGTGAGAAATGGCAAATAAATGCCGTATTTACATATCTGCCACTGTGCAGGAGAATCCGTATAGGTGTTCGAGTGTTCAAACCCTAATGCGTAAGAAATGGTAAGGAAACGTTGTATTCACATATCTGCCACTGTGCAGGAGAATCCGTATAGGTGTTCGAGTGTTCGAACCCTAATGCGTGAGAAATTGTAAGGAAACGTTGTATTTACATATCTACCACTGTGCAGGAGAATCCGTGTAGGTGTTCGAGTGTTCGAACCCTAATGAGTGAGAAATGGTAAAGAAACGTTGTATTTACATATCTGCCACTGTGCAGGAGAATCCGTATAGGTGTTCGAGTGTTCGAACCCTAATGCGTGAGAAATTGTAAGGAAACGTTGTATTTACATATCTGCCGCTGTGCAGGAGAATCCGTGTAGGTGTTCGAGTGTTCGAACCCTAATGCGTGAGAAATGGTAAGTAAATGTCGTATATACATATCTGCCACTGTGCAGGAGAATCCGTATAGGTGTTCGACTGTTCGAACCCTAATGCGTGAGAAATGGTAAGTAAATGCCGTATTTACATATCTGGCACTGTGCAGGAGAATCCGTATAGGTGTTCTAGTGTTCGAACCCTAATGCGTGAGAAATTGTAAGGACACGTTGTATTTACATATCTGCCATTGTGCAGGAGAATCCGTATAGGTGTTCGAGTGTTCAAACCCTAATGTGTGAGAAATGGTAAGTAAATGTCGTATTTACATATCTGCCACTGTGCAGGAGAATCCGTATAGGTGTTCGAGTGTTCGAACCCTAATGCGTGTGAAATGGTAAGGAAAAGTTGTATTTACATATCTCCAACTGTGCAGGAGAATCCGTATAGGTGTTCGAGTGTTCGAACCCTAATGCGTGAGAAATGGTAAGTAAATGTCGTATTTACATATCTGCCACTGTGCAGGAGAATCCGTATAGGTGTTCGAGTGTTCGAACCCTAATGCGTGAGAAATGGTAAGGAAATGTTGTATTTACATATCTGCCACTGTGCAGGAGAATCCGTATAGGTGTTCGAGTGTTCGAACCCCAATGCGTGGGAAATGGTAAGTAAATGCCGTATTTACATATCTGCCATTGTGCAGGAGAATCCGTATAGGTGTTTGAGGGTTCGAACCCTAATGCGTGAGAAATTGTAAGGAAACGTTGTATTTACATATCTGCCACTGTGCAGGAGAATCCGTATAGGTGTTCGAGTGTTCGAACCCTAATGCGTGAGAAATGGTAAGTAAATGTCGTATTTACATATCTGCCACTGTGCAGGAGAATCCGTATAGGTGTTCGAGTGTGCGAACCCTAATGCGTGAGAAATGGTAAGGAAACGTTGTATTTACATATCTGCCACTGTGCAGGAGAATCCGTATAGGTGTTCGAGTGTTCGAAGCCTAATGCGTGAAAAATTGTAAGGAAACGTTGTATTTACATATCTGCCACTGTCCAGGAGAATCCGTGTAGGTGTTCGAGTGTTCGAACCCTAATGCGTGAGAAATGGTAAGGAAACGTTGTATTTACATATCTGCCACTGTGCAGGAGAATCCGTATAGGTGTTCGAGTGTTCGAACCCTAATGCGTGAGAAATGGCAAATAAATGCCGTATTTACATACCTGCCACTGTGCAGGAGAATCCGTGTAGGTGTTCGAGTGTTCGAACCCTAATGCGTGAGAAATGGTAAGGAAACGTTGTATTTACATATCTGCAACTGCGCAGGAGAATCGGTATAGGTGTTCGAGTGTTCGAACCCTACTGCGTGAGAAATGGTAAGGAAACGTTGTATTTACGTATCTGCAACTGTGCAGGAGAATCCGTATAAGTGTTCGATTGTTCGAACCCTAATGCGTGAGAAATGGTAACGAAACGTTGTATTTACATATTTGCCACTGTGCATGAGAATCCGTATAGGTGTTCGAGTGTTCGAACCCTAATGCGTGAGAAATTGTACGGAAACGTTATATTTACATATCTGCCACTGTGCAGGAGAATCCGTGTAGGTGTTCGAGTGTTCGAACCCTAATGCGTGAGAAATGGTAAGGAAACGTTGTATTTACATATCTGCCACTGTGCAGGAGAATCCGTACAGGTGTTCGAGTGTTCGAACCCTAATGCGTGAGAAATGGCAAATAAATGCCGTATTTACATATCTGCCACTGTGTAGGAGAATCCGTATAGGTGTTCGAGTGTTCGAACCCCAATGCGTGGGAAATGGTAAGTAAATGCCGTATTTACATATCTGCCATTGTGCAGGAGAATCCGTATAGGTGTTTGAGTGTTCGAACCCTAATGCGTGAGAAATTGTAAGGAAACGTTGTATTTACATATCTGCCACTGTGCAGGAGAATCCGTATAGGTGTTCGAGTGTTCGAACCCTAATGCGTGAGAAATGGTAAGTAAATGTCGTATTTACATATCTGCCACAGTGCAGGAGAATCCGTATAGGTGTTCGAGTGTGCGAACCCTAATGCGTGAGAAATGGTAAGGAAACGTTGTATTTACATATCTGCCACTGTGCAGGAGAATCCGTATAGGTGTTCGAGTGTTCGAAGCCTAATGCGTGAAAAATTGTAAGGAAACGTTGTATTTACATATCTGCCACTGTGCAGGAGAATCCGTGTAGGTGTTCGAGTGTTCGAACCCTAATGCGTGAGAAATGGTAAGGAAACGTTGTATTTACATATCTGCCACTGTGCAGGAGAATCCGTACAAGTGTTCCAGTGTTCGAACCCTAATGCGTGAGAAATGGCAAATAAATGCCGTATTTACATACCTGCCACTGTGCAGGAGAATCCGTGTAGGTGTTCGATTGTTCGAACCCTAATGCGTGATAAATGGTAAGGAAACGTTGTATTTACATATCTGCAACTGTGCAGGAGAATCGGTATAGGTGTTCGAGTGTTCGAACCCTACTGCGTGAGAAATGGTAAGGAAACGTTGTATTTACGTATCTGCAACTGTGCAGGAGAATCCGTATAGGTGTTCGATTGTTCGAACCCTAATGCGTGAGAAATGGTAAGGAAACGTTGTATTTACATATTTGCCACTGTGCAGGAGAATCCGTATAGGTGTTCGAGTGTTCGAACCCTAATGCGTGAGAAATTGTACGGAAACGTTATATTTACATATCTGCCACTGTGCAGGAGAATCCGTGTAGGTGTTCGAGTGTTCGAACCCTAATGCGTGAGAAATGGTAAGGAAACGTTGTATTTACATATCTGCCACTGTGCAGGAGAATCCGTACAGGTGTTCGAGTGTTCGAACCCTAATGCGTGAGAAATGGCAAATAAATGCCGTATTTACATATTTGCCACTGTGCAGGAGAATCCGTATAGGTGTTCGAGTGTTCGAACCCTAATGCGTGAGAAATGGTAAGGAAACGTTGTATTTACATATATCTGCAACTGTGCAGGAGAATCCATGTAGGTGTTCGAGTGTTCGAACCCTAGTGCGTGAGAAATGGTAAGGAAACGTTGTATTCACATATCTGCCACGGTGCAGGGGAATCCGTATAGGTGTTCGAGTGTTCGAACCCTAATGCGAGAGAAATTGTAAGGAAACGTTGTATTTACATATCTACCACTGTGCAGGACAATCCGTGTAGGTGTTCGAGTGTTCGAACCCTAATGCGTGAGAAATGGTAAGGAAACGTTGTATTTACATATCTGCCACTGTGCAGGAGAATCCGTATAGGTGTTCGAGTGTTCAAACCCTAATGCGTGAGAAATGGTAAGGAAACGTTGTATTTACATATCTGCAACTGTGCAGGAGAATCCGTATAGGTGTTCGAGTGTTCGAACCCTAATGCGTGAGAAATGGTAAGGAAACGTTGTATTTACATAGCAGCAACTGTGCAGGAGAATCCGTATAGGTGTTCGAGTGTTCGAACCCTAATGCGTGAGAAATCGTAAGGAAACGTTGTATTCACATATCTGCCACTGTGCAGGAGAATCCGTATAGGTGTTCGAGTGTTCGAACCCTAATGCGTGAGAAATTGTAAGGAAACGTTGTATTTACATATCTACCACTGTGGAGGAGAATCCGTGTAGGTGTTCGAGTGTTCGAACCCTAATGCGCGAGAAATGGTAAAGAAACGTTGTATTTACATATCTGCCACTGTGCAGGAGAATCCGTATAGGTGTTCGAGTGTTCGAACCCTAATGCGTGAGAAATTGTAAGGAAACGTTGTATTTACATATCTGCCGCTGTGCAGGAGAATCCGTGTAGGTGTTCGAGTGTTCGAACCCTAATGCGTGAGAAATGGTAAGGAAACGTTGTATTTACATATCTGCCACTGTGCAGGAGAATCCGTACAGGTGTTCGAGTGTTCGAACCCTAATGCGTGAGAAATGGCAAATAAATGCCGTATTTACATATTTGCCACTGTGCAGGAGAATCCGTATAGGTGTTCGAGTGTTCGAACCCTAATGCTTGAGAAATGGTAAGGAAACGTTGTATTTACATATCTGCAACTGTGCAGGAGAATCCATGTAGGTGTTCGAGTGTTCGAACCCTAGTGCGTGAGAAATGGTAAGGAAACGTTGTATTCACATATCTGCCACGGTGCAGGGGAATCCGTATAGGTGTTCGAGTGTTCGAACCCTAATGCGAGAGAAATTGTAAGGAAACGTTGTATTTACATATCTGCCACTGTGCAGGAGAATCCGTGTAGGTGTTCGAGTGTTCGAACCCTAATGCGTGAGAAATGGTAAGGAAACGTTGTATTTACATATCTGCCACTGTGCAGGAGAATCCGTATAGGTGTTCGAGTGTTCAAACCCTAATGCGTGAGAAATGGTAAGGAGACGTTGTATTTACATATCTGCCACTGTGCAGGAGAATCCGTACAGGTGTTCGTGTGTTCGAACCCTAATGCGTGAGAAATGGCAAATAAATGCCGTATTTACATATCTGCCACTGTGCAGGAGAATCCGTATAGGTGTTCGAGTGTTCAAACCCTAATGCGTGAGAAATGGTAAGGAAACGTTGTATTTACATATCTGCAACTGTGCAGGAGAATCCGTATAGGTGTTCGAGTGTTCGAACCCTAATGCGTGAGAAATGGTAAGGAAACGTTGTATTTACATAGCAGCAACTGTGCAGGAGAATCCGTATAGGTGTTCGAGTGTTCGAACCCTAATGCGTGAGAAATCGTAAGGAAACGTTGTATTCACATATCTGCCACTGTGCAGGAGAATCCGTATAGGTGTTCGAGTGTTCGAACCCTAATGCGTGAGAAATTGTAAGGAAACGTTGTATTTACATATCTACCACTGTGCAGGAGAATCCGTGTAGGTGTTCGAGTGTTCGAACCCTAATGCGCGAGAAATGGTAAAGAAACGTTGTATTTACATATCTGCCACTGTGCAGGAGAATCCGTATAGGTGTTCGAGTGTTCGAACCCTAATGCGTGAGAAATTGTAAGGAAACGTTGTATTTACATATCTGCCGCTCTGCAGGAGAATCCGTGTAGGTGTTCGAGTGTTCGAACCCTAATGCGTGAGAAATGGTAAGTAAATGTCGTATATACATATCTGCCACTGTGCAGGAGAATCCGTATAGGTGTTCGACTGTTCGAACCCTAATGCGTGAGAAATGGTAAGTAAATGCCGTATTTACATATCTGGCACTGTGCAGGAGAATCCGTATAGGTGTTCTAGTGTTCGAACCCTAATGCGTGAAAATTGTAAGGACACGTTGTATTTACATATCTGCCATTGTGCAGGAGAATCCGTATAGGTGTTCGAGTGTTCAAACCCAAATGTGTGAGAAATGGTAAGTAAATGTCGTATTTACATATCTGCCACTGTGCAGGAGAATCCGTATAGGTGTTCGAGTGTTCGAACCATAATGCGTGTGAAATGGTAAGGAAAAGTTGTATTTACATATCTCCAACTGTGCAGGAGAATCCGTATAGGTGTTCGAGTGTTCGAACCCTAATGCGTGAGAAATGGTAAGTAAATGTCGTATTTACATATCTGCCACTGTCCAGGAGAATCCGTATAGGTGTTCGAGTGTTCGAACCCTAATGCGTGAGAAATGGTAAGGAAATGTTGTATTTACATATCTGCCACTGTGCAGGAGAATCCGTATAGGTGTTCGAGTGTTCGAACCCCAATGCGTGGGAAATGGTAAGTAAATGCCGTATTTACATATCTGCCATTGTGCAGGAGAATCCGTATAGGTGTTTGAGTGTTCGAACCCTAATGCGTGAGAAATTGTAAGGAAACGTTGTATTTACATATCTGCCACTGTGCAGGAGAATCCGTATAGGTGTTCGAGTGTTCGAACCCTAATGCGTGAGAAATGGTAAGTAAATGTCGTATTTACATATCTGCCACTGTGCAGGAGAATCCGTATAGGTGTTCGAGTGTGCGAACCCTAATGCGTGAGAAATGGTAAGGAAACGTTGTATTTACATATCTGCCACTGTGCAGGAGAATCCGTATAGGTGTTCGAGTGTTCGAAGCCTAATGCGTGAAAAATTGTAAGGAAACGTTGTATTTACATATCTGCCACTGTCCAGGAGAATCCGTGTAGGTGTTCGAGTGTTCGAACCCTAATGCTTGAGAAATGGTAAGGAAACGTTGTATTTACATATCTGCCACTGTGCAGGAGAATCCGTATAGGTGTTCGAGTGTTCGAACCCTAATGCGTGAGAAATGGCAAATAAATGCCGTATTTACATACCTGCCACTGTGCAGGAGAATCCGTGTAGGTGTTCGAGTGTTCGAACCCTAATGCGTGAGAAATGGTAAGGAAACGTTGTATTTACATATCTGCAACTGCGCAGGAGAATCGGTATAGGTGTTCGAGTGTTCGAACCCTACTGCGTGAGAAATGGTAAGGAAACGTTGTATTTACGTATCTGCAACTGTGCAGGAGAATCCGTATAGGTTTTCGATTGTTCGAACCCCAATGCGTGAGAAATGGTAAGGAAACGTTGTATTTACATATTTGCCACTGTGCAGGAGAATCCGTATAGGTGTTCGAGTGTTCGAACCCTAATGCGTGAGAAATTGTGCGGAAACGTTATATTTACATATCTGCCACTGTACAGGAGAATCCGTGTAGGTGTTCGAGTGTTCGAACCCTAATGCGTGAGAAATGGTAAGGAAACGTTGTATTTACATATCTGCCACTGTGCAGGAGAATCCGTACAGGTGTTCGAGTGTTCGAACCCTAATGCGTGAGAAATGGCAAATAAATGCCGTATTTACATATCTGCCACTGTGTAGGAGAATCCGTATAGGTGTTCGAGTGTTCGAACCCCAATGCGTGGGAAATGGTAAGTAAATGCCGTATTTACATATCTGCCATTGTGCAGGAGAATCCGTATAGGTGTTTGAGTGTTCGAACCCTAATGCGTGAGAAATTGTAAGGAAACGTTGTATTTACATATCTGCCACTGTGCAGGAGAATCCGTATAGGTGTTCGAGTGTTCGAACCCTAATGCGTGAGAAATGGTAACTAAATGTCGTATTTACATATCTGCCACTGTGCAGGAGAATCCGTATAGGTGTTCGAGTGTGCGAACCCTAATGCGTGAGAAATGGTAAGGAAACGTTGTATTTACATATCTGCCACTGTGCAGGAGAATCCGTATAGGTGTTCGAGTGTTCGAAGCCTAATGCGTGAAAAATTGTAAGGAAACGTTGTATTTACATATCTGCCACTGTGCAGGAGAATCCGTGTAGTTGTTCGAGTGTTCGAACCCTAATGCGTGAGAAATGGTAAGGAAACGTTGTATTTACATATCTGCCACTGTGCAGGAGAATCCGTATAGGTGTTCGAGTGTTCGAACCCTAATGCGTGAGAAATGGCAAATAAATGCCGTATTTACATATCTGCCACTGTGCAGGAGAATCCGTGTAGGTGTTCGAGTGTTCGAACCCTAATGCGTGAGAAATGGTAAGGAAACGTTGTATTTACATATCTGCAACTGCGCAGGAGAATCGGTATAGGTGTTCGAGTGTTCGAACCCTACTGCGTGAGAAATGGTAAGGAAACGTTGTATTTACGTATCTGCAACTGTGCAGGAGAATCCGTATAGGTGTTCGATTGTTCGAACCCTAATGCGTGAGAAATGGTAAGGAAACGTTGTATTTACATATTTGCCACTGTGCAGGAGAATCTGTATAGGTGTTCGAGTGTTCGAACCCTAATGCGTGAGAAATTGTACGGAAACGTTATATTTACATATCTGCCACTGTGCAGGAGAATCCGTGTAGGTGTTCGAGTGTTCGAACCCTAATGCGTGAGAAATGGTAAGGAAACGTTGTATTTACATATCTGCCACTGTGCAGGAGAATCCGTACAGGTGTTCGAGTGTTCGAACCCTAATTCGTGAGAAATGGAAAATAAATGCTGTATTTACATATCTGCCACTGTGCAGGAGAATCCGTATAGGTGTTCGAGTGTTCGAACCCTAATGCGTGAGAAATGGTAAGGAAACGTTGTATTTACGTATCTGCAACTGTGCAGGAGAATCCATGTAGGTGTTCGAGTGTTCGAACCCTAGTGCGTGAGAAATGGTAACGAAACGTTGTATTCACATATCTGCCACTGTGCAGGGGAATCCGTATAGGTGTTCGAGTGTTCGAACCCTAATGCGAGAGAAATTGTAAGGAAACGTTGTATTTACATATCTGCCACTGTGCAGGAGAATCCGTGTAGGTGTTCGAGTGTTCGAACCCTAATGCGTGAGAAATGGTAAGGAAACGTTGTATTTACATATCTGCCACTGTGCAGGAGAATCCGTATAGGTGTTCGAGTGTTCAAACCCTAATGCGTGAGAAATGGCAAATAAATGCCGTATTTACATATCTGCCACTGTGCAGGAGAATCCGTATAGGTGTTCGAGTGTTCGAACCCTAATGCGTGAGAAATGGTAAGGAAACGTTGTATTTACATATCTGCCACTGTGCAGGAGAATCCGTATAGGTGTTCGAGTGTTCGAACCATAGTGCGTGAGAAATGGTAAGTAAATGTCGTATTTACATATCTGCCACTGTGTAGGAGAATCCGTATAGGTGTTCGAGTGTTCGAACCCTAATGCGTGAGAAATTGTAAGGAAACGTTGTATTTACATATCTGCCACTGTGCAGGAGAATCCGTGTAGGTGTTCGAGTGTTCGAACCCTAATGCGAGATAAATTGTAAGGAAACGTTGTATTTACATATCCACCACTGTGCAGGAGAATCCGTGTAGGTGTTCGAGTGTTCGAACCCTAATGCGTGAGAAATGGTAAGGAAACGTTGTATTTACATATCTGCCACTGTGCAGGAGAATCCGTATAGGTGTTCGAGTGTACAAACCCTAATGCGTGAGAAATGGCAAATAAATGCCGTATTTACATATCTGCCACTGTGCAGGAGAATCCGTATAGGTGTTCGAGTGTTCGAACCGTAATGCGTGAGAAATGGTAAGGAAACGTTGTATTTACATATCTGCCACTGTGCAGGAGAATCCGTATAGGTGTTCGTGTGTTCGAACCATAGTGCGTGAGAAATGGTAAGTAAATGTCGTATTTACATATCTGCCACTGTGTAGGAGAATCCGTATAGGTGTTCGAGTGTTCGAACCCTAATGCGTGAGAAATTGTAAGGAAACGTTGTATTTACATATCTGCCACTGTGTAGGAGAATCCGTGTAGGTGTTCGAGTGTTCGAACCCTAATGCGTGAGAAATTCCAAATAAATGCCGTATTTACATATCTGCCACTGTGCAGGAGAATCCGTGTAGGTGGTCGAGTGTTCGAACCCTAATGCGTGAGAAATGGTAAGGAAACGATGTATTTACATATCTGCAACTGCGCAGGAGAATCCGTATAGGTATTCGAGTGTTCGAACCCTAATGCGTGAGAAATGGTAAAGAAACGTTGTATTTACGTATCTGCAACTGTGCAGGAGAATCCGTATAGGTGTTCGAGTGTTCGAACCCTAATGCGTGAGAAATGGTAAGGAAACGTTGTATTTACATATTTGCCACTGTGCAGGAGAATCCGTATAGGTGTTCGAGTGTTCGAACCCTAATGCCTGAGAAATTGTACGGAAACGTTATATTTACATATCTGCCTTTGTGCAGGAGAATCCGTGTAGGTGTTCGAGTGTTCGAACCCTAATGCGTGAGAAATGGTAAGGAAACGTTGTATTTACATATCTGCCACTGTGCAGGAGAATCCGTACAGCTATTCGAGTGTTCGAACCCCAATGCGTGAGAAATGGCAAATAAATGCCGTATTTACATATCTGCCACTGTGCTGGAGAATCCGTATAGGTGTTCGAGTGTTCGAACCCTAATGCGTGAGAAATGGTAAGGAAACGTCGTATTTACATATCTGCAACTGTGCAGGAGAATCCGTATAGGTGTTCGAGTGTTCGAACCCTAATGCGTGACAAATGGTAAGGAAAAGTTGTATTCACATATCTGCCACTTTGCAGGAGAATCCGTATAGGTGTTCGAGTGTTCGAACCCCAATGCGAGAGAAATTGTAAGGAAACGTTGTATTTACATATCTACCACTGTGCAGGAGAATCCGTGTAGGTGTTCGAGTGTTCGAACACTAATGCCTGAGAAATGGTAAGGAAACGTTGTATTTACATATCTGCCACTGTGCAGGAGAATCCGTATAGGTGTTCGAGTGTACAAACCCTAATGCGTGAGAAATGGCAAATAAATGCCGTATTTACATATCTGCCACTGTGCAGGAGAATCCGTATAGGTGTTCGAGTGTTCGAACCCAAATGCGTGAGAAATGGTAAGGAAACGTTGTATTTACATATCTGCCACTGTGTAGGAGAATCCGTATAGGTGTTCGAGTGTTCAAACCATAGTGCGTGAGAAATGGTAAGTAAATGTCGTATTCACATATCTGCCACTGTGTAGGAGAATCCGTTTAGGTGTTCGAGTGTTCGAACCCTAATGCGTGAGAAATTGTAAGGAAACGTTGTATTTACATATCAGCCACTGTGCAGGAGAATCCGTGTAGGTGTTCGAGTGTTCGAACCCTAATGCGTGAGAAATGGTAGGGAAATGTTGTATTTACATATCTGCCACTGTGCAGGAGAATCCGTATAGGTGTTCGAGTGTTCGAACCCTAATGCGTGTGAAATGGCAAATAAATGCCGTATTTACATATCTGCCACTGTGCAGGAGAATCCGTATAGGTGTTCGAGTGTTCGAACCCCAATGCGTGAGAAATGGTAAGAAAACGTTGTATTTACATATCTGCAACTGTGCAGGAGAATCCATATAGGTGTTCGAGTGTTCGAACCCTAATGCGTGAGAAATGGTAAGTAAATGCCATATTTACATATCTGCCACTGTGCAGGACAATCCGTATAGGTGTTCGAGTGTTCGAACCCTAATGCGTGAGAAATTGTAAGGAAACGTTGTATTTACATATCTGCCACTGTCTAGGAGAATCCGTATAGGTGTTCGAGTGTTCGAACCCTAATGTGTGAGAAATGGTAAGTAAATGTCGTATTTACATATCTGCCACTGTGCAGGAGAATCCGTATAGGTGTTCGAGTATCTGCCACTGTGCAGGAGAATCCGTATAGGTGTTCGAGTGTTCGAACCCTAATGCGTGAGAAATTGTAAGGAAACTTTGTATTTACATATCTGCCACTGTGCAGGAGAATCCGTGTAGGTGTTCGAGTGTTCGAACCCTAATGTGTGAGAAATGGTAAGGACACGTTGTATTGACATATCTGCAACTGTGCAGGAGAATCCGTATAGGTGTTCGAGTGTTCGAACACTAATGCGTGAGAAATGGCAAATAAATGCCGTATTTACATATCTGCCACTGTGCAGGAGAATCCGTATATGTGTTCAAGTGTTCGAACCCTAATGCGTGAGAAATGGTAAGGAAACGTTGTATTTACATATCTGCCACTGTGCAGGAGAATCCGTATAGGTGTTCGAGTGTTCGAACCATAGTGCGTGAGAAATGGTAAGTAAATGTCGTATTTACATATCTGCCACTGTGCAGGAGAATCCGTATAGGTGTTCGAGTGTTCGAACCCTAATGCGTGAGAAATTGTAAGGAAACTTTGTATTTACATATCTGCCACTGTGCAGGAGAATCCGTGTAGGTGTTCGAGTGTTCGAACCCTAATGTGTGAGAAATGGTAAGGAAACGTTGTATTGACATATCTGCCACTGTGCAGGAGAATCCGTATAGGTGTTCGAGTGTTCGAACCCTAATGCGTTAGAAATGGCAAATAAATGCCGTATTTACATATCTGCCACTGTGCAGGAGAATCCGTATAGGTGTTCGAGTGTTCGAACCCTAATGCATGAGAAATGGTAAGGAAACGTTGTATTTACATATCTGCAACTGTGCAGGAGAATCCGTATAGGTGTTCGACTGTTCGAACCCTAATGCGTGAGAAATGGTAAGGAAACGTTGTCTTTACATATCTGCAACTGTGCAGGAGAATCCGTATAGGTGTTCGAGTGTTCGAAGCCTAATGCGTGAGAAGTGGTAAGGAAACGTTGTATTTACATATCTGCAACTGTGCAGGAGAATCCGTATAGGTGTTCGAGTGTTCGAACCCTAATGCGTGAGAAATGGTAAGGAAACGTTGTATTCACATATCTGCCACTGTGCAGGAGAATCCGTGTAGGTGTTCGAGTGTTCGAACCCTAATGCGTGAGAAATGGTAGGGAAACGTTGTATTTACATATCTGCCACTGTGCAGGAGAATCTGTATAGGTGTTCGAGTGTTCGAACCCTAATGCGTGAGAAATGGCAAATAAATGTCGTATTTACATATCTGCCACTGTGCAGGAGAATCCGTATATGTGTTCGAGTGTTCGAACCCTACTGCGTGGGAAATGGTAAGGAAACGTTGTATTTACATATCTGCCACTGTGCAGGAGAATCCGTATAGGTGTTCGAGTGTTCAAACCATAGTGCGTGAGAAATGGTAAGTAAATGTCGTATTCACATATCTGCCACTGTGTAGGAGAATCCGTTTAGGTGTTCGAGTGTTCGAACCCTAATGCGTGAGAAATTGTAAGGAAACGTTGTATTTACATATCAGCCACTGTGCAGGAGAATCCGTGTAGGTGTTCGAGTGTTCGAACCCTAATGCGTGAGAAATGGTAGGGAAATGTTGTATTTACATATCTGCCACTGTGCAGGAGAATCCGTATAGGTGTTCGAGTGTTCGAACCCTAATGCGTGTGAAATGGAAAATAAATGCCGTATTTACATATCTGCCACTGTGCAGGAGAATCCGTATAGGTGTTCGAGTGTTCGAACCCCAATGCGTGAGAAATGGTAAGAAAACGTTGTATTTACATATCTGCAACTGTGCAGGAGAATCCATATAGGTGTTCGAGTGTTCGAACCCTAATGCGTGAGAAATGGTAAGTAAATGCCGTATTTACATATCTGCCACTGTGCAGGACAATCCGTATAGGTGTTCGAGTGTTCGAACCCTAATGCGTGAGAAATTGTAAGGAAACGTTGTATTTACATATCTGCCACTGTCTAGGAGAATCCGTATAGGTGTTCGAGTGTTCGAACCCTAATGTGTGAGAAATGGTAAGTAAATGTCGTATTTACATATCTGCCACTGTGCAGGAGAATCCGTATAGGTGTTCGAGTATCTACCACTGTGCAGGAGAATCCGTATAGGTGTTCGAGTGTTCGAACCCTAATGCGTGAGAAATTGTAAGGAAACTTTGTATTTACATATCTGCCACTGTGCAGGAGAATCCGTGTAGGTGTTCGAGTGTTCGAACCCTAATGTGTGAGAAATGGTAAGGAAACGTTGTATTGACATATCTGCAACTGTGCAGGAGAATCCGTATAGGTGTTCGAGTGTTCGAACACTAATGCGTGAGAAATGGCAAATAAATGCCATATTTACATATCTGCCACTGTGCAGGAGAATCCGTATATGTGTTCAAGTGTTCGAACCCTAATGCGTGAGAAATGGTAAGGAAACGTTGTATTTACATATCTGCCACTGTGCAGTAGAATCCGTATAGGTGTTCGAGTGTTCGAACCATAGTGCGTGAGAAATGGTAAGTAAATGTCGTATTTACATATCTGCCACTGTGCAGGAGAATCCGTATAGGTGTTCGAGTGTTCGAACCCTAATGCGTGAGAAATTGTAAGGAAACTTTGTATTTACATATCTGCCACTGTGCAGGAGAATCCGTGTAGGTGTTCGAGTGTTCGAACCCTAATGTGTGAGAAATGGTAAGGAAACGTTGTATTGACATATCTGCCACTGTGCAGGAGAATCCGTATAGGTGTTCGAGTGTTCGAACCCTAATGCGTTAGAAATGGCAAATAAATGCCGTATTTACATATCTGCCACTGTGCAGGAGAATCCGTATAGGTGTTCGAGTGTTCGAACCCTAATGCATGAGAAATGGTAAGGAAACGTTGTATTTACATATCTGCAACTGTGCAGGAGAATCCGTATAGGTGTTCGACTGTTCGAACCCTAATGCGTGAGAAATGGTAAGGAAACGTTGTCTTTACATATCTGCAACTGTGCAGGAGAATCCGTATAGGTGTTCGAGTGTTCGAAGCCTAATGCGTGAGAAGTGGTAAGGAAACGTTGTATTTACATATCTGCAACTGTGCAGGAGAATCCGTATAGGTGTTCGAGTGTTCGAACGCTAATGCGTGAGAAATGGTAAGGAAACGTTGTATTCACATATCTGCCACTGTGCAGGAGAATCCGTGTAGGTGTTCGAGTGTTCGAACCCTAATGCGTGAGAAATGGTAGGGAAACGTTGTATTTACATATCTGCCACTGTGCAGGAGAATCTGTATAGGTGTTCGAGTGTTCGAACCCTAATGCGTGAGAAATGGCAAATAAATGTCGTATTTACATATCTGCCACTGTGCAGGAGAATCCGTATATGTGTTCGAGTGTTCGAACCCTACTGCGTGAGAAATGGTAAGGAAACGTTGTATTTACATATCAGCAACTGTGCAGGAGAATCCGTATAGGTGTTCGAGTGTTCGAACCCTAATGCGTGAGAAATGGCAAGGAAACGTTGTATTTACATATCTGCCACTGTGCAGGAGAATCCGTATAGGTGTTCGAGTGTTCGAACCCTAATGCGTGAGAAATTGTAAGGAAACGTTATATTTACATATCTACCACTGTGCAGGAGAATCCGTGTCGGTGTTCGAGTGTTCGAACCCCAATGCGTGAGAAATGGTAGGGAAACGTTGTATTTACATATCTGCCACTGTGCCGGAGAATCCGTACAGGTGTTCGAGTGTTCGAACCTAATGCGTGAGAAATGGCAAATAAATACCGTATTTACAAATCTGCCACTGTGCAGGAGAATCCGTATAGGTGTTCGAGTGTTCGAACCCTAATGCGTGAGAAATGGTAAGGAAACGTTGTATTTACATATCTGCCACTGTGCAGAAGAATCCGTATAGGTGTTCGAGTGTCCGAACCCTAATGCGTGAGAAATGGTAAGGAAACGTTGTATTTACATATCTGCCACTGTGCATGAGAATCCGTATAGGTGTTCGAGTGTTCGAACCATAGTGCGTGAGAAATAGTAAGTAAATGTCGTATTTACATATCTGCCACTGTGTAGGAGAATCCGTATAGGTGTTCGAGTGTTCGAACCCTAATGCGTGAGAAATGGTAAGGAAACGTTGTATTTACATATCTGCCACTGTGCAGGAGAATCCGTATAGGTGTTCGAGTGTTCGAACCATAGTGCGTGAGAAATGGTAAGTAAATGTCGTATTCACATATCTGCCACTGTGTAGGAGAATCCGTTTAAGTGTTCGAGTGTTCGAACCCTAATGCGTGAGAAATTGTAAGGAAACGTTGTATTTACATATCAGCCACTGTGCAGGAGAATCCGTGTAGGTGTTCGAGTGTTCGAACCCTAATGCGTGAGAAATGGTAGGGAAACGTTGTATTTGCATATCTGCCACTGTGCAGGAGAATCCATATAGGTGTTCGAGTGTTCGAACCCTAATGCGTGAGAAATGGTAACTAAATGCCGTATTTACATATCTGCCACTGTGCAGGACAATCCGTATAGGTGTTCGAGTGTTCGAACCCTAATGCGTGAGAAATTGTAAGGAAACGTTGTATTTACATATCTGCCACTGTCTAGGAGAATCCGTATAGGTGTTCGAGTGTTCAAACCCTAATGTGTGAGAAATGGTAAGTAAATGTCGTATTTACATATCTGCCACTGTGCAGGAGAATCCGTATAGGTGTTCGAGTGTTCGAACCCTAATGCGTGAGAAATGGTAAGGAAACGTTGTATTTACGTATCTGCCACCGTGCAGGAGAATCCGTATAGGTGTTCGAGTGTTCGAACCCTAATGCGTGAGAAATTGTAAGGAAACGTTGTATTTACATATCTACTACTGTGCAGGAGAATCCGTGTCGGTGTTCGAGTGTTCGAACCCCAATGCGTGAGAAATGGTAAGGAAACGTTGTATTTACATATCTGCCACTGTGCAGGAGAATCCCTACAGGTGTTCGAGTGTTCGAACCTAATGCGTGAGAAATGGCAAATAAATGCCGTATTTACATATCTGGCACTGTGCAGGAGAATCCGTATAGGTGTTCGAGTGTTCGAACCCTAATGCGTGAGAAATTGTAAGGAAACGTTGTATTTACATATCTGCAACTGTGCAGGAGAATCCGTATAGGTGTTCGAGTGTTCGAACCCTAATGCGTGAGAAATGGCAAGGAAACGTTGTATTTACATATCTGCCACTGTGCAGGGGAATCCGTATAGGTGTTCGAGTGTTCGAACCCTAATGCGTGAGAAATTGTAAGGAAACGTTATATTTACATATCTACCACTGTGCAGGAGAATCCGTGTCGGTGTTCGAGTGTCCGAACCCTAATGCGTGAGAAATGGTAAGGAAACGTTGTATTTACATATCTGCCACTGTGCATGAGAATCCGTATAGGTGTTCGAGTGTTCGAACCATAGTGCGTGAGAAATAGTAAGTAAATGTCGTATTTACATATCTGCCACTGTGTAGGAGAATCCGTATAGGTGTTCGAGTGTTCGAACCCTAATGCGTGAGAAATGGTAAGGAAACGTTGTATTTACATATCTGCCACTGTGCAGGAGAATCCGTATAGGTGTTCGAGTGTTCGAACCATAGTGCGTGAGAAATGGTAAGTAAATGTCGTATTCACATATCTGCCACTGTGTAGGAGAATCCGTTTAAGTGTTCGAGTGTTCGAACCCTAATGCGTGAGAAATTGTAAGGAAACGTTGTATTTACATATCAGCCACTGTGCAGGAGAATCCGTGTAGGTGTTCGAGTGTTCGAACCCTAATGCGTGAGAAATGGTAGGGAAACGTTGTATTTGCATATCTGCCACTGTGCAGGAGAATCCATATAGGTGTTCGAGTGTTCGAACCCTAATGCGTGAGAAATGGTAACTAAATGCCGTATTTACATATCTGCCACTGTGCAGGACAATCCGTATAGGTGTTCGAGTGTTCGAACCCTAATGCGTGAGAAATTGTAAGGAAACGTTGTATTTACATATCTGCCACTGTCTAGGAGAATCCGTATAGGTGTTCGAGTGTTCAAACCCTAATGTGTGAGAAATGGTAAGTAAATGTCGTATTTACATATCTGCCACTGTGCAGGAGAATCCGTATAGGTGTTCGAGTGTTCGAACCCTAATGCGTGAGAAATGGTAAGGAAACGTTGTATTTACGTATCTGCCACCGTGCAGGAGAATCCGTATAGGTGTTCGAGTGTTCGAACCCTAATGCGTGAGAAATTGTAAGGAAACGTTGTATTTACATATCTACTACTGTGCAGGAGAATCCGTGTCGGTGTTCGAGTGTTCGAACCCCAATGCGTGAGAAATGGTAAGGAAACGTTGTATTTACATATCTGCCACTGTGCAGGAGAATCCCTACAGGTGTTCGAGTGTTCGAACCTAATGCGTGAGAAATGGCAAATAAATGCCGTATTTACATATCTGGCACTGTGCAGGAGAATCCGTATAGGTGTTCGAGTGTTCGAACCCTAATGCGTGAGAAATTGTAAGGAAACGTTGTATTTACATATCTGCAACTGTGCAGGAGAATCCGTATAGGTGTTCGAGTGTTCGAACCCTAATGCGTGAGAAATGGCAAGGAAACGTTGTATTTACATATCTGCCACTGTGCAGGGGAATCCGTATAGGTGTTCGAGTGTTCGAACCCTAATGCGTGAGAAATTGTAAGGAAACGTTATATTTACATATCTACCACTGTGCAGGAGAATCCGTGTCGGTGTTCGAGTGTTCGAACCCCAATGCGTGAGAAATGGTAGGGAAACGTTGTATTTACATATCTGCCACTGTGCCGGAGAATCCGTACAGGTGTTCGAGTGTTCGAACCTAATGCGTGAGAAATGGCAAATAAATACCGTATTTACATATCTGCCACTGTGCAGGAGAATCCGTATAGGTGTTCGAGTGTTCGAACCCTAATGCGTGAGAAATTGTAAGGAAACGTTGTATTTACATATCTGCCACTGTGCAGGAGAATCCGTATTGGTGTTCGAGTGTTCGAACCCTAATGCGTGAGAAATGGCAAATAAATGCCGTATTTACATATCTGCCACTGTGCAGGAGAATCTGTATAGGTGTTCGAGTGTTCGAACCCTAATGCGTGAGAAATGGTAAGGAAACGTTGTATTTACATATCTGCAACTGTGCAGGAGAATCCGTATAGGTGTTCGAGTGTTCGAACCCTAATGCGTGAGAAATGGTAAGTAAATGCCGTATTTACATATCTGCCACTGTGCAGGAGAATCCGTATAGGTGTTCGAGTGTTCGAACCCTAATGCGTGAGAAATTGTAAGGAAACGTTGTATTTACATATCCGCCACTATGCAGGAGAATCCGTATAGGTGTTCGAGTGTTCGAACCCTAATGTGTGAGAAATGGTAAGTAAATGTCGTATTTACATATCTGTCACTGTGCAGGAGAATCCGTATAGGTGTTCGAGTGTTCGAACCCTAATGCGTGAGAAATTGTAAGGAAACGTTATATTTACATATCTGCCACTGTGCAGGAGAATCCGCGTCGGTGTTCGAGTGTTCGAACCCCAATGCGTGAGAAATGGTAAGGAAACGTTGTATTTGCATATCTGCCACTGTGCAGGAGAATCCGTACAGGTGTTCGAGTGTTCGAACCTAATGCGTGAGAAATTGCAAATAAATACCGTATTTACATATCTGCCACTGTGCAGGAGAATCCGTATAGGTGTTCGAGTGTCCGAACCCTAATGCGTGAGAAATGGTAAGGAAACATTGTATTTACATATCTGCCACTATGCAGGAGAATCCGTATAGGTGTTCGAGTGTTCGAACCCTAATGCGTGAGAAATTGTAAGGAAACGTTATATTTACATATCTGCCACTGTGCAGGAGAATCCGCGTCGGTGTTCGAGTGTTCGAACCCCAATGCGTGAGAAATGGTAAGGAAACGTTGTATTTGCATATCTGCCACTGTGCAGCAGAATCCGTACAGGTGTTCGAGTGTTCGAACCTAATGCGTGAGAAATTGCAAATAAATACCGTATTTACATATCTGCCACTGTGCAGGAGAATCCGTATAGGTGTTCGAGTGTCCGAACCCTAATGCGTGAGAAATGGCAAGGAAACGTTGTATTTACATATCTGCCACTGTGCATGAGAATCCGTATAGGTGTTCGAGTGTTCGAACCATAGTGCGTGGGAAATGGTAAGTAAATGTCGTATTTACATATCTGCCACTGTGTAGGAGAATCCGTACAGGTGTTCGAGTGTTCGAACCCTAATGCGTGAGAAATGGTAAGGAAACGTTGTATTTACATATCTGCCACTGTGCAGGAGAATCCGTGTAGGTGTTCGAGTGTTCGAACCCTAATGCGTGAGAAATTGTAAAGAAACGTTGTATTTACATATCTGCCACTGTGCAGGAGAATCCGTGTAGGTGTTCGAGTGTTCGAACCCTAATGCGTGAGAAATGGTAAGGAAACGTTCTATTTACATATCAACCACTGTGCAGGAGAATCCGTATAGGTGTTCGAGTGTTCGAACCCTAATGCGTGAGAAATGGCAAATAAATGCCGTATTTACATATCTGCCACTGTGCAGGAGAATCCGTATATGTGTTCGAGTGTTCGAACCCTAATGCGTGAGAAATGGTAAGGAAACGTTGTATTTACATATCTGCCACTGTGCAGGAGAATCCGTATAGGTGTTCGAGTGTCCGAACCCTAATGCGTGAGAAATGGTAAGGAAACGTTGTATTTACATATCTGCCACTGTGCATGAGAATCCGTATAGGTGTTCGAGTGTTCGAACCATAGTGCGTGAGAAATGGTAAGTAAATGTCGTATTTACATATCTGCCACTGTGTAGCAAAATCCGTATTGGTGTTCGAGTGTTCGAACCCTAATGCGTGAGAAATGGTAAGGAAACGTTGTATTTACGTATCTGCCACTGTGCAGGAGAATCCGTATAGGTGTTCGAGTGTTCGAACCCTAATGCGTGAGAAATTGTAATTAAACGTTGTATTTACATATCTGCCACTGTGCAGGAGAATCCGTGTCGGTGTTCGAGTGTTCGAACCCCAATGTGTGAGAAATGGTAAGGAAACGTTGTATTTACATATCTGCCACTGTGCAGGAGAATCCCTACAGGTGTTCGAGTGTTCGAACCTGATGCGTGAGAAATGGCAAATAAATGACGTATTTACATATCTGCCACTGTGCAGGAGAATCCGTATAGGTGTTCGAGTGTTCGAACCCTAATGCGTGAGAAATGGTAAGGAAACGTTGTATTTACATATCTGCAACTGTGCAGGAGAATCCGTATAGGTGTTCGAGTGTTCGAACCCTAATGCGTGAGAAATGGTAAGGAAACGTTGTATTTACATATCTGCAACTGTGCAGGAGAATCCGTATAGGTGTTCGAGTGTTCGAACCCTGATGCGTGAGAAATGGTAAGGAAACGTTGTATTCACATATCTGCCACTGTGCAGGAGAATCCGTGTAGGTGTTCGAGTGTTCGAACCCTAATGCGTGAGAACTGGTAGGGAAACGTTGTATTTACATATCTGCCACTGTGCAGGAGAATCCGTATAGGTGTTCGAGTGTTCGAACCCTAATGCATGAGAAATGGCAAATAAATGCCGTATTTACATATCTGCCACTGTGCAGGAGAATCTGTATAGGTGTTCGAGTGTTCGAACCCTAATGCGTGAGAAATGGTAAGGAAACGTTGTATTTACATATCTGCAACTGTGCAGGAGAATCCGTATAGGTGTTCGAGTGTTCGATCCCTAATGCGTGAGAAATGGTAAGGTAAATGCCGTATTTACATATCTGCCACTGTGCAGGAGAATCCGTATA
>JAXFYN010001099.1:0-53996 GCA_036172215.1 Camellia granthamiana
TGGATCTTTTGGAAGAACGAAGAGAGAAGGCTGCAATTCAGCTTGCAGTGTACCAGCAACAACTTGCCAGAGCATACAACAAGAAGGTCAACCCAAGAGATTTTCACGTCGGCGACCTGGTCTTGAGGAAAGTGGTCGGCAACAAGAAAGATCCCAGGGAGGGCAAGCTTGGCCCAAACTGGGAAGGGCCTTACAGGATTACCTCGGTGCTAGGTAATGGAGCATATCGGCTTGAGGATAATGATGGCAAAGCATTGCCGAGACCCTGGAACACTTGCAATTTGAAGTTTTTCTACCATTGAGATGATTATTACTCTTGGCCGACGTCATCAATAAACAGATACTGGAAGACATGAACAATGAGAACCCAAGTGGAACTCAGGTTCACATTGGGGGCAGAGGAGCAGAGAAGATACAAAGCCTACCACTTGTTGAAATTTGTAGCAATTTACAAGTTGGTTGGGCCGAGAAGCAGCGAAGATACAAAGCCTACCACTTGTTGAAATTTGTAGCAATTTACAAGTTGGTTTGGCCGAATAGCAAAGCCTACCACATGTTAGTTGGTTTGGCCGAATAACAAAGCCTACCACTTGTTGAAATTTGTAGCAATTTACAAGTTGGTCTGGCCGAATAGCAAAGCCTACCACTTGTTGAAATTTGTAGCGATTTACAAGTTGGTCTGGCCGAATAACAAAGTCTACCACTTGTTGAAATTTGTCGCAATTTACAAGCTGGTTTGACCGAATACAAAGCTTGACTTCGCTTGTTGAAATTTGTAGCAATTTACAAGTTGAGGTTAAGCCGAGAAGATTCCTTGACTTCGCTTGTTGAAATTTGTAGCAATTTACAAGTTGAAGTTAAGCCGAGATGATTCCTTAGCTTCGCTTGTTGAAATTTGTAGCAATTTACAAGTTGAGGTTAAGCCGAGAAGATTCCTTGGCTTCACTTGTTGAAATTTGTCGCAATTTACAAGTTGGAGTCAAGCCGATATGTTGTCATCTTGGAAATTCGCGCCAAAACCAGCCGACATCAATTTACAGGTTCATGTATATTGTTTAATTCTTGTTGAAATTTATGGCAATTTACAAGTATATCATTGTTTAGAACTTCAGTAAAGATTATTGGTTGTATTAATCCTTGTTGAAATTTGTAGCAATTTACAAGCCGAAATGAGATCATATGTTTACAAGTTGGTCAGGCCGATTACAAAGCTTAGCTTCGCTTGTTGAAATTTGTAGCAATTTACAAGTTGAAGTTAAGTCGAGATGGTTCCTTGGCTTCACTTGTTGAAATTTGTAGCAATTTACAAGTTGGAGTCAAGCCGAGATATTTGTTTCTCTTCGCTTGTTGAAATTTGTAGCAATTTACAAGTCAAAGGGAAGCCGATGTTATGGCATACAGAATTATAGCAATCTGCTGGTTGGATAAACCAGAGAAGATGTTTAAACACTTGTTGAAATTTACAAGTTGAAGCTACGCCGACATATGATCATCTGTTGAAATTCGCAACAATTTACAGGTTCAAGTAAAAGTTGAGATTATTTGTTTAAACACTTGTTGAAATTTGCAGCAATTTACAGGTTAAAGTTAAGCCGACATGTTACCATCTGTTGAAATTTGCAGCAATTTACAGGTTGAGGTAAAAGTTAAGATTGTTGTTTAACACTTGTTAAAACTTGAGTAAAGTTTACTGTTTATAATAATCCATGTTGAAATTCGATGTAAGTTACAAGTAGGACAGACTGAGATTGTTGTTTGAACACTCATTGGAACCTGAGAAAAGCTAACATTGAATAGTATATGTTTAATACTTGTTGAAATTTATGAAAGATTGCAGGACAGTTCCTTGCCGAAGCAAAATTTGCAGGTGTTATACCCGAGGTATGTTACCCCGAGAAGATTACACAAAGAAGGAAGAGTATGTAAAGTATGCAAAATATTCTAAGTATAAAGGTACACAGAAGCAGTAAAGAAAAGTCTGAGACTGAAGCATAAAGATAACAGGAGTCAATTGCAACAAGGGGGCACATCGGCCACAAAAGACAGCTTACATTGTTTAAAGAAAAGAAACAAATTACAAAAAAGAAAAAGAGAAGATGTTCAAGTTTCTTCAGAGTTTCAGGAGCAGGCTGGGATAGGACCTCGGAAGGCTCTGGAAGAACCACCTCGGCGTCTTTTGGCTCCACAACCTCTGCACCTTTTTCAGCCAGGACCTCAGTTTCCTTGTCTGCTGCCACTTCGGCCTGTTTGTCGGCTGCAACTTCAGCGTCGATCTCGGCAAGGGTTTCATCAACACTTCTCTCTGCCAAAAGAAGGTCAGAGGATAGAGTGCCGATGTCTGCCTTTTTGGGAGCAGCTTCAAGGTCTTCATCTCCAGTCAAGTCCAAGACTTGTTCACCCTTGGGAGGAGACTTGGCCTTCCTCACCAGGGCTTCATCTTCTTCTTCACCTTCATCTTCGGCTTCAGAATCAGCTTCTTCTTCAACCTGAGTTGAAGGAGGAGGAAGAGGACAGGGAAGACGCATGGCCTTGGTCTTGCGCCAAGGGGAGTCGGCTGGAAGATCAAGCTGTCTGGCCAAAGCATTCCAACCTAGGGAATATCCCTTGTTGCATGCTTGCTTAACCTGAAGCTTATAGTCTTCAGCAACGTCGGCCATGCCTTGATTGTAGGCAGCATCAACTTCAGCTTTTTGGTGGCCAGAGCATCCCTTAGTTCTTTCTCGGCTTCAGCCTTCTTAGCCTCGGCCTCTTTTTTCTCGGCTTCGGCGACTTTCTTGACGTTTATAGCAGCCTCAGCTTTCTGTTGAGCTAACTGATGGGGCCTTTGTGGCCGCCTCGGCCTGATCCTCCAGCTTTTTCATCTTTAACTGATCCCTTTTGTGGATCTTCTGCAGGGCAGCAAACTCATTCTTTAAATTATCCAGCTCCTCCCCTGTTGCAAAAGCCTGCATGGAAAAGGTGTGGGCGTGTTGGATGGCCTGAAAGAATACAAGGCAAAAGTTAGTACAAAAAATTTCAGAATTTTACAAGTATGGAAGACAGGTTTTCAAAAACAAAAAGACTTACTTGAACGGAGCGCTGCAGCATGAGGGCATAATTCTCATACCCGCTCATTTTTTCGTTGCGCTCCATATCACCCTCAAGAAGGACAGCAGTGCTGAGTGCCACGCCGATGTGGACATCGGCTGCACTTTCATTGGTGTAGACGGGCCTGTGTTCAAGAGTAACTTTGGGCTCCCAGGGAACTTTGGGAACCCTGGAACCCGAAGTTGTGGCAGATGTGGACTTCGGCTTCTTTTGCTGAGTGGCCCCTGATGGCTGGGCTTCAGCAGGTCGTTTTGCTGGTGCCGAAGTGGTCTTCTCGGCCAATTTGGATATTGGCAGGGCATCTTCAGCCTCGGCATCAGCTTCAGTCGCCTTGGCTTTTGGTTGGGCCTTTTTGACTCTCCTTGGCTTTGGTGGAGGCACCGTTTGAGCTGGTGCATCATCCATATCATCAGGAAGATCGGCCAAGAGGTCCAGCACCACTTTCTCTGGTCGCTCCATCTCGGCTGTCTTTACAAGACGTCGGCGACGCTTTCTTTCGATTACTGGAATCAAGTTTGGTGCCGAGGTTGAAGGCTGATCGGCTGGCTCAGATGTGGAGGCAGCCTGTTCAGTAGAAGCAGTTGATTGAGAGGCGCTCTTCTTTTTCTTCTTCGGAACGTCGGCTAATTTGGATTTGTATGTGGGGATGAAATTGAGCAACAGTGGAGCTTTTCGTTGCTGAAGTGGAAGGTCCAAAAGTTTCTTTAAACCTTTTCCAGGGTAATAGGACTGGCGGAAGTCCTTGGGTGGCTGGCGAACGTCTGCAAGACAGAACAAAAACATGAGAGACAGATAAAATTTTGGAAAAATTGAAGAAAGCAACAGTTAAGAAGTCAACACAAGGATCTTACCCTTGCCCTCTCTGACCGTTCGAGGAAGAGGGAATAGATGAACTTCTTCATCTGGGCTAAATTCCCAGTTCCCAGATGCAATGAGATAATCATCTCCAGCCCCTTTGTTGGAGTCTGGAAGGTCGGCTACAATCTTAAACGCGGTGGACCTCGGCTTAAGGTAATAAACATAACCTTTTTCCTTAAGGTTCAGGGCACACAGGGTGTAGCAGTATTGAATGTCGGCAAGAGTGATCCTAACACTCTCCTGCCGAGCTAAGGTTATTATACCAATAAGCGTTCTATAAGCATTAATGGTGAGTTGCATGGGGTTGAGGGTGTAGTAATGAAGGACTTCGCGGAAGAGGGGATCAAGAGGGAACCTAAGTCCACACTGGACAAAGGCTACTACAGGGAAGGGCATGTTGTCATTCTCGGGCATAATGGAGTCGTTCTCCCCAGCTAGTCTGAGATGGACATCGTCTGGGATGGAGAACTCTTGCCTAAAGTTTTGTAGTTTGGTTGGGGAATTGACTCTATCTCTCCACACACCCATGGTCTTGATATAAACAAGTGTTTGGCTACAGAAACAGAGTATTCCTAAAGGATTCTAAGGACCTCGGCTTAAACCTAGGTACGAATTGTTTCAATTTTTCCTAAGGACTGAAGGTTCTATAGCAAATCCCAAACCTAAATCTACGAAGAATGAGTATGGAAGGCAGAAATCTGGAAAACAAAAAAGCAAAAAGAAGTCTCAGATTCAAGAACACGAGAGAGTGGGAGGCCAAAAACAGAAATGAAACGGTGCAAGTATTCGCAGCATAAACAAAATCATGAGATGAGATACATGATTCACAAATCAGATGCAGAACAATCAAGTGACAAGAAATTTCAGAAAACAAGCAAGAACTGGAAAAAAGTGCAACCGATGGCTTACCAGAGAAGGAGAAGGCAGGAATGAGTTTCGCCGAGGTCAGACAATGGACGCAACAGAGGCGAGAACTTCGAAGGAATGACAAATGGAGGCAGTTGCAGAGCTTCGAGCAAGAACAATGGAGGATTCGAAGAAGGAAAGGCTTTAGAGAGAGAGAAAACAGAGTATTCGGAATGCAAAAGTGAAAGGAGAAAGAAAGAGGCAAAATGTTTTGTCAAAATTTGAAAAGGCGGCAAAACAGCAATAATTACGTCTAGGGCAACGCAGGCGTCAGACGGCGCAGCAGAGAAAAGACGGTTTGTGGGCGCGTCACCAGCACGGGCCACTAAGGATAAAACGCGTCATCAGAACGGTTGAAAATTGGTGCATGACAGCTCATACGCGTAAGGGAATCGATTTGAATTTGAAGAAGACATGTCGGCCTGAAAAGAATGATCTTGGCTAGAAGTTTTTAAGCCGATGTGCGAGAAAGAATGTTCAATGTAAGTTCCATCACCTCAGTATGCCGAGGTAATAGAACTTAGGGGGCAGTTGTGGGGATATATTTCTGAGTATCAACACGTGGCAAGGTGACGCCGACGTGTCATCCGAGGAGTTACGTGGCACAGTAAAGTTTTGCTAAGGTATTCCAGTAATGCCGAGGTAATCCCCGAAGGCATCTTAATTCGGGATAAATGTTTACAACCTCGGCCTAACATGTAAAGGCCGAGCTACCCGCAGAAGAATAAAGCCGAGGTTGATGTTATAAAATATTATCTTGATTAGGTGGATGTCCAACCTAGTGGAGGAAGCCACGAGGCCATTATCTCACCAACAAGCTGGCCTTGAGGCCATGTGAAACGGACATGAGGCCACTAGAAGCCATGTGCAGAAAGAAAGTGCTTTTATCTGGAAAGCTGCCGAAAAGTGCTCCAGTGAGCTGGCAAGACAGCTCAAAAGCTGTGAGCTTCTCCATCTCCATTTCGTTGTATATATAGAGATTGGAGGGGATTCGGAAAGGGGGGTCTTAACTACATAGAGAGAGATAACAAGCTAATTGTAAGACTTACAATTACGAGCTTAGAGAAAGTTACTTGAGAGTAAATTGTAATTCTTGTTATAATTCATAGTGAAACACCTCGGCCCCTCCGTGGACGTAGGCAACGTTTGCCGAACCACGTTAAATTCCTCTTGTCTTTGTGTTATTACTTGTGCCATCTATTCTGCCTGTGTTACTACCGCTGAAATCACTAAGATAGGCAGTGTGGTCAGAAAAACACTCACACAGCTTCTCCTAGGAAACAAGGTTAAGGTACGTCTTTCTGTGCAGCACACACACAGACATATATTTAATTACACATACATGATTTTGAATTTTCTTGTCAATTTTGTAAATATGAACTTCATTATTTGCTGGTAATAAAGTTTTAGCAGATGGATCCTAGAGAGCTTTCCATTTTCTTTGTCCACGATGATGGACAAGTTAGGAACTGACTTCAATATTTGTTCGTCAGTTCCCCTACTTACTAACATTATAGAGATGTTTGCTGTGTTTTTGTTATGTGTTTTAGGTTGTAAACAGAATCAGTGAACAGATCATAGAGGAACTTCAGTTTGATGAAATACCAGAATCAATGTCAAGGGATACTATTGGATTAAAAAGTTATTTACAACGTTAATATTGTTTCTATTTCCCTCACGTTCTATCACTTTCATTCTAAAGAAACTGTAAAGAGAATATACTTTGACTATTGAGTCATGCTAATCACAACTTAATGAATTGTTAAACAAAATATCAAAAAATTTAGGCTCCGTTTGATAAGCCTCTCAAATTATAGTTCCACCCATTGATTTGAGTTTGATGTTTGTTTTGAGTTTTCAAATCATAATTCTACACCAATTTCTCAAAACTCAATTCAAAACATATAATCATCACTTTTCAAAACTCATAACCAAACACATAATTCAAAACTCATTCAAATCAATATTTTAATTTTTTAAATATTTTAAATATTTAAATATTTTAAAATATTTTAATTTTGTTAAGATTTTAAATATTTTAATATTTAAATATGTTACGATTTTTTAATTTTTTAATTTTTTGAATATTTTAATTTTGTGATTTGTCCCCCTAATTTTTTCCCCCCGAATCCCCCGAAATCACAGAGGAGAGAGAGAGAGAGAGGGGAAGAAGAGGGCTGCGAGCCTCGCCGCCCGCCGTCGTCGCCTCGCCGCCAGCTCGTCGCAACAGCAGCTTCAGCTCCGACCCCGCCTCCGCCTCCTCCTCCCCCTGTGGTTAGGGCCCCCTCCAGTCCTCCTCCTCCTCCTCCTCCTCCTTCCTTCTTCCCCTCCTCCTCCTCTTCTTCTTCTCCTTCTTCGTCTTCCTTCTGATTTCTGCTTCTGAAAAAAAAAACGCAAAAACGACGTCGTTTTTGCCTTTAGGGGGATTCGGGGGGGCCATTTTCGAGCGACGTAGCATTACCGTTTAATTTTTTAAATTTTAAAATATTTTATAAAAATAAAATCAAACTCTATTTTATAAAAATATTTTTAAAAATCTTAATTTTTTTGTTATGTATTTGGTTACGATTTGAGTGTAGAATTGTGAAAGTAGTATGGAGTTTTGAGCTATGTGTTTGGTTATGAGTTTTAAAAATAATTTTTTAATTGAGTTTTGTTTTATGTGTTTGGTTACGATTTGAGTATAGAGTTGTTTTTAAATTTAAAATTATTTAATTTTTTTGAATATTTAAATTATTTAAATTTTTTACTTATTAAATTTTTTAGATTATTTAAATTATTTAAATATTTATGATTCAAATTTTTTGAATATTTATTTTGAAAAAAAATTATTTCCTTTGTAGTATTTTCAATTAAAAAATTGATTAATGTTATTTTTTGTTAATAATAATTTTTTTTATTGAATTTGAAAAAGAGTTTGGTTATGACTGTTGATCATATTTTTTAATAGTGTGAAAGTAGTGTGTTTTGTTATGAGTTATAACAATTTGAATTAAGTTTTGAAATTTTTTTCCAAAACTCATAATCAAACTTTTCAATTAAAAAATTGATTAATGTTATTTTTTGTTAATAATAATTTTTTTATTGAATTTGAAAAAGAGTTTGGTTATGAGTGTTGATCATATTTTTTAATAGTGTGAAAGTAGTGTGTTTTGTTATGAGTTATAACAATTTGAATTAAGTTTTGAAATTTTTTCCCAAAACTCATAATCAAACAAATTTTCTTACTTCACATGTCAAATCAAACTTTCAAAACTCAATTCCACATACAATTCAACACTCTATTCAAAAACCATAACCAAACAAATTTTCTATACTCAAATCATAATTCCACAAGTCACAAACTCAAAATACAATTCATACTCTCAAATCATATTTACAAAACTCTACCAAACGCAATCTTAAAATCTCAATAATACAACTTCTACACATTTTAAAATATTTTTCTACACTTTATAGATATTTTATACATCTACCAATATTATTTACACCCCCTTTTTTTTTTTTTGAGGAAATTTACACCCCTTTAGATTACCATTAGCATTTTTCCAAACAGTTTAGTCATCTAACTTTTTTGGGGGTGAATGTTAAATGAGCTTCATCATCACATACACTGAAATAAAAATAAAAACAAAAGGCTAAAGAATTTCAATGAAGTCAGTTTTAATTGAAATTATGAGGAAACAAGTGCAGTGAATTACCTCTCTGGGCATAAGAGTTTTTGGAATCAGTCTGCAAAAAAATAAATAATGGAGTTTGAGTGGAGAAGAGAGAGAGAGAGAGAGAGAGAGAGAGAGAGAAATTAGCCACCATCATAGACAGCTTGGGAGATTAGACCCATCAACCCAACGCTCCCTCCTCCATACACCAAGTCGATGTTCCTCTTAACCTGCCCATTTATTTATAACTTTATTAATTAATATATTATTCACATAAACACTATGACACATAACTCGATTCAACCAAGAACCTTCACTCTCTCACTCTCTCATTCATTCATGTTTTTCATTCTCATATTTTAATCAACAATGTCATAACTCGAATGTCTTGAAACAATGTTGTTTTGAGTGTAAAATGACATCGTTTTGACATATTTAAACCATTCAGATCACACAAATTTTGGTCATCAAACATTTTTCCATTTTAATTCACTGCCAAACAGTTGGATACAACCAGAACGTCCCATGCCCAATTCAAAAAAAAAAAAAAAAAACAAATGGTTCCAAAAAAAAAAAAAACAGAGCCGTTTTGTTCTCTGTTTTAGTCTCTGAAATTCGATTCCACTTTTAAGTAAAAAGAATCACAATAAGAATAAGAATGTTTCTTGACAATTGTTAATCAATTAATTACAAGAAAAATAAGAGGCTTGTTTTCAAATTCAAATTGTTTCATGATATTTTGACAAGTGGGAAATGGTTACCAGTTAGTTTCCAAGCTGAATAGCGGCGAGCTGGTAGCTGGGCTTGTTGTCGGGGCTGCTACCGCAGAAAACACATACTCTCTTGAATCTTGATTTAGATAAATTAAAAATTATGGCCTTATAAATTAAATTTTTTTAGTGTTGTTAAAAATTAAATTATATATTAAATAAAATTATAAAATTGAGAAAATATAAAATAAAAAATAAAAAAAATTTGAGTCACAACCTTTGTTGAACCGTTCATGTTCAATGGAGGTTGAATATTGAAGTCAGTTCCTAATTTTTTAATCTATTTAACATTAAGGAAAGGTATTACCTTGCTAACGAAACAGGACATTCGAACATCTAAGCTGGCCAGCCCATAACACTCAGAATCTGCTAACGCGGTATCCACCGCACTCTACACCCAGGAAACAAATGTACACAAAACGCAATCATATTCATAAGCTCATGCGCACATCACACCATGCAAATACATTGGCAACCATGTGAATTATGTAACCATACTGAATTTTTTTATGTAAATCTCATCTATAATAAGTGGCAACAACATTTTTAAAATTATGAGAAGTGATGTACCTTTGTTTCAGAATGAGAGGAATCACAATGAGTCCAATTTTTTGACACTCTTTCACTAGAATTTCAACAAGTCTCACCTATACAAGTATATAGGAATATTAAATAAGAATTTCCTAGTGTATATGTAAAGTAAACTCACTAAAGTAGAAAAAAGGGGCGAAAAGGTTGCAAAATTACCAGAAGGTGAGAAATTTATGGGAGAGCAACTCTTGCTCTATTTTTTTTTACATAAAAGGTGAGCAACTTGTAAATATTTTTAATCAAACAGGCTGAATTGTAATTTCTCCCTGTTTTTCTCAAGATCGCTAATTATATATCACCAATTATATGTCAAAATATTCCTTCTCATTCACTAATTTATTAATTATTACGTTCAAATAAAGAACTAATTATGAGCATTCAAGTGAGTGGAGATGCTCAAAATATATATCGATGACTACAAACTGGTTTTATTTATTTATTTCAAGTCAGGCAACGTTCTCATCATACTCCTCTTGAGTACCCATGAGAAAGAAGGTCCAACATGAAAGAGGAAGGAAAACTTCAAACAAAGCATTACCAAATAGATTAATTAATTGCAAACACCCAAATACTCTCATACATTGTCACTCTGAGATCATGAGACCATCTATAATATGAGCTATCTAATCCGTGCCAAAATTACTAAGAACAGATCAGTTTCCCAAACTGTCTTGCAAATCAATTACCACCCCTTCTCAAAAGTAATGAAAAACAAACAAATCTACAAAATCTTAAACCATGCCATTTATTTATATAATTCATGCTAAGGTTCAATAATTTGAAACAAAATTGAATACCAAAGAATTAATTGATTTGAAAAATGTACCTGAGATGAAGAGCCTAATATCATAGATCAAGAGCACATAAGTTCTATTTTTCATAGTCATCAATCTAACAAGCATGAGCACCACACATTGAAATGACACCAAGCATAAGTGAGAAAGACATATGTTCCAGATAAACAAGGAAAAGAAAATTGAACGTAACAGTTGTCATCTAACTTTAAGAAAAAATATACTTAACACCTAAAATTTCAAAATCGTGTTATACAATAAAGATTCTTTTCCACAAAACAACAATGGAAAATTATCCTTCACATTGATGACAAATGAACATGTTCAGCATATTCAAGAAAATATCTAACGATATGGATATTGATGGTATAGGTAACTGATAAAACCAGACTAGGGTTCTACTCCTTTTCTTGCTGGAGACTATTTGTCGGAATTTGCTGGGGCGAGCAAGTGAGAGAAAATGAGAGAGGAACTGTGGGAAAATTAAGGAAAATGAGAGAGCCAACAAATTAACTAAATGGAATCAAGAAAAGCCTAAAGCTCATCTTACTCTTAGACTAATAAATAGAGCTGATGAGGTTAAAGTTAAAGCTGCTAGAATACCATACTGGAATTGGAATTGGAAAGTAAATTCACAGCTTAATAGAAGTTAACAACTATCATAAAACCATAAATGTAATTTCACAGCTTCGTATTCACAAAATAAACTACTCTCATTCTCCAAATAACTTCAATAATACAATTTAGAATTTGAGAGTTAAAATAGCAAATTGATAATCAAAACAAAATACGAAGAAGAAGCGATTGCCGATGAAAATCAACAATATAAATGGAACCAGCGTCAGAGCCAAGAGAGAAATCGATACCTCGCTTAACTAAAAATTAAACAAATTTTCAAGTTGAGATCTAAGGAACTTAACTGTAGAGCAAACAGAAGAATAGATTAAGTCCAGTACTTGCATATAAGAAGACAAAAAATATCACGGTGACTCGTTCACCCGAAGACACTCCGACGATTAAGTCAGTCAATAATCTCACAAAGATTTCAGCACAAGTAAATCAATAAAAAGTGTACCTTAGACCCATCGGGTATTTTACTTTTATAGCCAGTAGTGCCCTCGTCCCTTAGAAGTAAGGTTGCGCAAAATACTGCCAAATCCGCCAAAATCGCACCGCTCTATATCAATCCGCACAGCTCTAACCGCGGCTTAAACTTTAGAATTTATAATCCGTCAACCGAATCACTCCGCTCCGCTATAGTTAATACATATATATTTTTTAAGTTTCAATGAAATATCAATGTAAAAATGAGTGTGAGGGAAACTTAAGATATGAAATTTATTACAAATTAGTGGTTATATATATGAAACATATTAAGTAAAATTACTTTGTGTTATATATCTAAAAATTATTATACAAATTAGTGTTATATATTATGCAAATGTATGATAATTAGTTAGAATATTCTTTAATCTGTTAATCCGCTAAAAACCTCTCAATTAGTCAATCCACTAATAACCTCTCAATTAGTCAATCCGCTAATCCTGCTAACCTGCTATTTGGTTTGTAATTTTACTCTAAAAGCACCCGAACTGCACCGCACACACCCTTACTTAGAAGTCTTACTTCATGAGACTCTATTCTTTACAAGGATATCCAAGACTTTTCTTATTTAAATTAGAATCAACTCTCTTAAGAGTTCAACCTCACCCAAACAAGTAGTCTAACATCATTTATGATTTTTGCCCTCTATCCGAACATTTCGGATTTCGATATGACTACATCACACCTCGACAACATGATTTGTGCACGTGACACCTCGGCTAACAATCTCAACCACGTGGCCACCCAAAAAATATGTCCTTACAAGTCATAACTTTTTTAAGTTCAAATTTATATTTGATGGGATTGAAAAAGCTTATGACATCTATAGAGAAAACAATATCACTTATGATGCATTCCTTTAAAAAGGGAGCATTAAACCAGTTTTAATGAGCTAGAAATTCAAAAAAAAAAAAAAAGACAGACACAACCACCACATCATGGGGGAGGGGGGGCATTAGAGCTCCCTCAGAGCTCTATATTTAGAACTCCAAAGCATTTTTAAAACAATATTGATAATTTGAATTGTTTAGTGTGGAAAGTCTTTAAAAATAATCATCAATATAAAAATAAATAAATTGAATCAATAATCATAATATTTTATTCTATAACGTTTGTTTTTAAGAAAATGGACAAGTAAATAAATATATATATAGTAATAATTAAGATATGATGTGACATTTAGCATTTTTTGGGGGGTTTTTATTACCTATCTTAGCCTAAAAGTATTATCTCAAAAATCGCTATAGTATAAATTTTTAGAATTTGTATCAAATTATTTGATATAATTTATGTTTATAACTTATTAAACAAAATAACTTCAATAAAAAAATAACAACAATTATCTAAAAATTGAAAGATATATAATTTTAAATATTCAATTTTGTGATTATTAATTTTCAAATTATACTAAACAAGCTCATTTTGCAAAAAAATATTTTGTGAGGACATCATAGCATCCATGGGTTCTAATTTCGAAATAATCAGTTGGCGATCAAATTTAACTCAATTCAAAAAAAGAACCCACTACTAAAACACCTAATGAAAATCAATCATGTGTTACAAAAGAGATCAAATATTAATCAGAGTACCATATGAAATCTCTAAAAGAAATTAAATATACAAAGCCACCATTCCACGCTCTCCAAGGATTGAACCTGACACACCTATGTGTAAAGAACAACCTCCTCCGCAAGGCCACCGCCCCGGTGGTATACTAAACAAGCTCATTTTTTTTTTTTTTTTTTTTGATCGGCAAAGAAAAATTTCATTTAACGGCATGAAATTAAAAGTACAGGAAGATGACATGCATTGAGAGAGATTCGAAGGTATAAAAATACCCCTACTACTGCTACTCGCATCCATACAACCAACCCCTAAGCCTCTTGATTTTTTTAAACAGAAAAAGTTAGGAAGAACTTAACTAGAAATTAAAACACAAGAATCCCCAATTAATCAACCCACCAAAACACCCAAAAAAACAAACTAATAGAACTAAACCAAACCCCCCCCCCAAAAAAAAAAAAAAAAAAACCAACACAAAACAACGCCCCATCACCCACATCACCCACTCCTCTGCCACAACACCCACTCCTCTGCAGCCTCCTCTACAGCTACACACCTGCAAACAACAGCCCACACCTCTGTAGCTACAACCACCCACACCTACGCAGCCTGCAGCCACCCTATGCTGCTGCCCTCACCACCCAATGCTGCTTCTAAACCGGCCCACACCGCCAGAACTGCTGCAAAACCGGCCAACCACACCTATGCTGCTACACTAGCCACAACCGAAAACCCACTGGAAGACACCACCGGAAGACACCCTAACCCACTGCCATATCCTCACCTTCACAGCCACCACCGGAAGACACCCGAACCCACTGCCACTGCTGCACCTCCCGAACCCACTGCCACTGCTGATCATCACCTCCACAGCCACCACTGGGACACCACCCACTGCCGGTCCAAACACCAACCAGAAATTCAAACTTCCATTCCAGATCTTCTTCTTACACCCCTCAAACTCTCTCACTAAGAGGAACGCTCGATGAAAACTAGACAGGTCTGAATCGACTCTGACGCCCAAGTTCCGCCCAAACCAAGCATCGAAACTTCACCAAACATCTGAACCAGAGAACACCCTCAAGCTCCTACTCGTAAAGAGAGCGCTCGAGTGAAGAATCTGCTAACACGGCCCGGAATCACCAACAAAAACACGCACACCGCATCGCACCAAACACTCCAAGGTGGGAAAATAAAGGGGGACTCAAGTTTATTAACGGAAAAAACAACGATCAAACACGGGAGAAGCTAGCCCAGCCGACCGCCATAGCCAAAGGCGGCGGCCGGCCGGCCCAAAGAGAGGCCCGGGGAGGGAGGTTTTTTAGAAAGAGAAAGAGAGAGGTTTTAGAAAGAGAGAGGGTTAAACAAGCTCATTGTTATAAGGAATATCCAACCATTGATTCATGTCATGAGTCATGACTATAGCAAATTGAAATAACTATAAATAGAAAAGGCTCTGCATGCTTCATCTTTCATAACAACAAACCAAAAAAATACACAAACCGAAGATGACTCTCTTCTCAGTTCTGTCCCTCTCTCTCCTCGTCTTTCTCTCTCTACCATCTCCATCTCTGTCCGAACCCGAAATCTGCAATTCCCAAGACAAAAATGTCCTCCTCAAAATCAAAGCAGCCCTAAACAATCCCTACGACTTGGCCTCATGGAACCCAGCTACTGATTGCTGTGATTGGTACGCAGTGGAGTGTGATGAAATCACCAGTCGTATCATTTCCCTCACTATCTTTGGCGGTAACATCTCCGGTCAAATCCCGCCAGCCGTCGGTGACCTCCCATACCTCCAAACCTTAGACTTCCGCAAACTCACCAACCTTACCGGTTCAATCCCTTCTGCCATTTCCAAACTCAAACACCTCACAATGATAAGATTGAGCTGGACCAACCTCTCTGGTCCTATTCCTTCATTCTTTACTGAGCTTAAAAACCTAACCTTCCTTGACCTGTCCTTCAATGATCTCACTGGTTCAATCCCTCCCGAGCTAGCCCAACTCACCAATCTCGGTGCCATTCACTTAGACAGGAACAAGCTCACCGGAACCATCCCCGAATCCTTCGGAAATTTCACCGGATCAGTCCCAGACCTCTATCTCTCTCACAACCAACTCACTGGACCGGTACCTAAATCTTTGGGTAATTTGAACTTTACAGTACTTGATCTTTCACGTAACCAGCTTTCGGGTGATTTGTCATTCATCTTCGGATCCAACAAAACCATACAGATAGTTGACTTCTCCAGAAACATGTTCGAGTTTGATCTCAGCAACGTGGTTTTTCCAGCGAGCTTGACATCGTTAGATTTGAACCATAACAAAGTCTTTGGGAGTCTGCCTGCGGGTTTGACGGCGCTGAATTTACAATTCTTGAATGTTAGTTACAACAGTCTGTGTGGTCCGATCCCCACCGGTGGGAAGTTGCAGAGCTTTGATCTCACGTCGTATTTCCACAACCGGTGCTTGTGTGGCGCTCCATTGCCAGCCTGCTAGTAGCTTCACCAAGTCAAGTTTTAAATTTCAAGTTTAAAGTCAACATTGTAATAACAACAATATATCGACTAAACATAGATATCTCACAACGAGTGAGTCTCATATCTTGTGAGCCACGTCATTTGTAAGATATGTTTGTCTTATTTTGTGTTTGGTCGTATGTGCCTCTACGCTTATTGTTGTAATAATAATTTGTTTCAATAATAGTGCGAATTTACATTTTGGTTCATTCAGTTGGGACAAAAATTGTGGATGAGAGTCTTCATTATATTTAAAAATATGAAATATTTTCTGTGATGCATAAAAGAGATGCATGACTAATGATTATAGAATATATGAGAGAAGTAGAGTTGTTTTAGATATTTTAATGGACCATCACATTATTGAATCTAAAACGTAGGTCTAATTTTTGAATTAGAGTAGCACTAGAGTACTCTTAAGAATAAAAGGTAAATTTAAGCAGAATCCTACTATTTCTTTTCAGTTTCAAAGTTGGTCTCCTTTCTTGAGGAAATATACACTGCATCTTTAGAGGAAATAAACAAAGAGTTTAACATACAAAGGGCTAATTCTAGTGAATTAGCCTTTAAATCCCTCTATTCTATTTTCGAGTCTTCTTTGAATCTTCCATCATTTCCAGCAATGAGAATGTAGAAATCTGTTGCTCCTCCCAGAATTAAAGCAGTTGGCTGGTAGTTGGAACTGAATTGCCACGTCTGATTTTCTTTTCTCTAGAAACATTATCACTACTACTTTTTTTGATCGGCACATTATCACTACTTCTTATCCATGTGCCTTTTGTGAACTTGAGGCTGAAACCCCTAATCATCTTCTTCTACTTTGTCCATATTCATGGAAGGTTTGGTCTGACATTCTGAATTGGTGGGGATTAACTTGGATCTCCCCTGGTTCGATACCTGATCTTCTTACATGGTGGTATAGTTTTAAGCCCAATTATCTTGACAGAATCATCTGGGATGCACTCCCATTAGCAGTCCTTTTGTGGAACTCATAAAGATTCGAGCTGCAATTTGGGTGAAAGAAGCTTCCCACATGACAAATTATATAATCAATGATTTCATCTTCTCTCTCCAAGGCTTGAAATGTGCTAAAGTTCACCCCTCAAAGCTCTGATATTTACCCTTTTTCTTTTGTATTTTTTTGTTTTGTTCAAGTTGGGCTATCACTAACTTTTGGTTTTCGGTATGCACATGATTGGGCTCTAAAATATGTGCCAACTTAGTTGGGATATATCTTTTAGTTATGATGCATTTTTTACCAGATCTTGTACCCTTTCTATCTTTAATAAAATTTTCTTTGCTGATAAAAAATAAAAAAAAAAACTAGAACAGCATCATCTAAAAATCAACACCGACTACCAAAACCACGAAATGCCTAGTTTCTCAGTCAGGAAATGCATCAAACTCCTGCAAAGGAACTAGAAATCACAAAATCGAAAACAAAACAACAAGAACAAAAAATTGACTACTGGATGAGAAATGTAACACATTTGTCATTTAGTTTTTTATTTTGTTATTTGTCTTATTTTTTAAGTGAATATAGTTATGTCATGTGTAATGCATTATCAATTTTTACAAATATAAAAAGGAGAGAAATTCCTTCCAGTCCATAACGAATCATTCATTTTATTCAAATATTTCGTATATTTTATTCAAAAAAAAAAAAAAAAATCTATGCCCTTCAATTACATTCAGATCCAATGGAAGAGACAATGATGAAAATAATGAACCCCCAATATTGACAAGTCAGACTCCGAACATGACAACCCGTGTAAAGCGGCAAACCGACACCATTGTGGTCTCATTTGTTCGTGTCAGGTTTTCATTATAATTAGCTTCTTTGACAAATTCGAAATGAGTCACTACTTTTTTAAGTTTGTGGGGATTGAAAGAGCTTATGACATCTATAGAAAAAAGGGTTTGGTTATGGTGTGCAACTTACACCTTACACCTTATTCTTTACACTTACACTTTATACTTACATCTTTTATACCTTACACCTTACACCTTTTGTGTAAGTGGCACATGGTGTGCAACCCACTTATACCTTACACCTTATACTTATATCTTACACTTACACCTTATACTTATACTTACACCTTCCACTTACACTTTTTGTGTAAGTGGCACATGGTGTGCCCTTGCACACTTAAGAAAACTCCTAGAAGAAAACAATAGATTGATGATTTGAATTGTGTATTGTGTAAAGTCTTTAAACATAATCATCAATAGAAAAATAAATAAATTGGTTCAATAATTGTAATATTTTATTTTATAATAGTTGTCTTCAAAAAAATAAACAAGTATATTTTTTAAAAATTAACATCTATTTTTAAGAAATAAATTCAATAAAATTAAATTATTATGATTATTAGATCGATTAAACTTTTTTCATAAATAATATACACAAAAGATCTTTTAAAATTAATAATTTAAATTAACATAATGAAACCCATAATTGACTTCATAACCCTCTTAATTAAGAGGCTGCACAAGGATGACCATCACTGAGGTCAAGTCTGGTGCACGTTGCCCACGAAAGCTACATTCCCCCTAATCACCGGAAGGAAAATATTATATAAATTTACTTTTTAAATTTATTTTTTAAATCTAATGACAGGTAAATGAGCTGATTAATTGATGATTACAAAAGATAAGAAAAAGAGTTATTTTACATATTTTAATTAATTATTACATCATTAAATTTAAAAAATAAATATAATTTTTGAATTTAAATAACAATACTCTCACGAGAATATATCGAGAGTTGCACCAGAAGTTGACTTTATTGAGTTTGGACATGGCAAAGTTGTCGATCTATTAAACTTGAGAAAGTCAAAATGTCTTAAAAGACTTTGAACGTTTTGAAACGTGCCGCTTTCTATTTATGAGTCACCAGCCAAAACCTTCCCCATTATTTCAAGTAACCCAATATTTATTGGATAAATTATCAATAGATCTTAATAGTTAAATTTAATTTTCATCAAATTCTATTAAAAATAAGTTATAATAAAATCATCACTAAAAATAATTTTTGTAACGATTTTTTTCATATGTCGCTAAAAACTAACAATTAGTGACATTGTTTAGTACAATTTTTATAAATTATCGCTAAAATTTATAATTAGTGACTTTTTTGTGATATTTTTTAAACAGTCGCTAAAAGTTGAAAAATTAGCGACTCTTTTTGTAATGATTTTTTTAAATGTCGTTAAAACTTATAATTAGTGACTTTTTTGTAATAAAATTTTCATACTATCATTGAAAATTAACTATTAGTGACATTTTTTAATAATGTTGGATGAAAAATACCATTCATTATTATAAGGCCAATTGAACAATAAATCCATTAAGGACCCATACGTAAGTTTTCCTATTTTTTTTTATTTAAAAACAAATGAAAAAAGAAAAAGAAAAGAAAAAGAAAGGCTCTCGTCTTCTCCTCCGTCCTTTCTTATTTTCAATTAAAAAAAAAATTTTGTTTCTTATTTTGTGATGAGCAATTTTACACTGGAACAAATTATACTGATGATTTTTATAATTGATCTCATGTTTGGTTCTAGTAATTTCAATTGCATCAATTTTTGTTTATAATTTTTCACATATGATCATATGTCATTCTCACTATCATTTTGAAAGAGTGAATTGATTATTTTACTCTTTGATTTTAGTCAAGTTTTTACAAGTGCGATATCAATTAAACTAAATTAATACAATGCAAAAAGATTAAGAGAAAAATTGATACAATTATAATTAGGATAAATTACATTTTACCCCCTTCAACTATTGTCCCTTATCACTTTATCCCCCTTAACTATAAATTATAACAACTAACCCCCTCATCTTCTAATTTTTTTCAATTTAGACCTTTATGACTAAAATACACTTTCATCAAGAGGATAAATTATATTTTACCCCTTGAAACCGAAGACAAAAAATAATTTATGAAAAAATGTTTGAGTGATAGTTCAAGTGGGTAAAACTTTACTCCTATAGTTAAAGGGTACTATTTTCACTAAGACCTAAATTGAAAAAAATAAAAATAAATAAATAAATAATAGATGAGGGGGGTTAGTTGTTACAATTTATAGTTGAGATGGTAAAAAAAAAAAAAAAAAAAAAAAAAAAAAAAAAAAAATGATCAGGGACAACAGTCGAAGGAGATAACGTGTAATTTACCCTTTGAATTACAATAATCAAATTGAGACAAAAGACAAGTTACAGTAGTTATGAGTATAATTTGCCCTTTATGCTAATATTTATTTATACCGATTGACTTGGTTGGGTAATACTATACCATATGCTAACCAACTAGGCTTAGCCTAGTTGGCCACCGTGCCTTCCTTAGGGCTTAGTCCCAAGGAGGTCATGGGTTCAACTCCCCTTAGGGGGGTTGAATTAAGGGAGGGCAAGCACTTATGTGCTTTGCCAAGGGTGGGGAGCTTTGCTCCCATAGGTGCTAATCTAACAACTAACAACTAACATTTGCCGATCAAAAAAAAAAAAAAAAAAATACTATACCATATGCAAATTATGACATTTGTAGGTTTGATTTTCATAAATGTCACAACTCAATCTTGTGGAAGTCATAATAAAAATATATAAACATATATAACCAAACACCACATAAGGTATAATCAGAAAACTCTTGACTTATAACAAAAATATTGTCATAACTAATATCACAATAAGCCTTAACTAACATCACAATAAATCATAATCAAAGACTACAAAAGTTGAAACCAAAAGGGGTATCCACCCCAAAAGGGGTTTAGGGTTTAAACGTGTATAAAGTAGAATTTCTCAACTTTTTTAGTTAATTATTTATGGGAAAATTATATGTCAGTGACTCTTTCACAAAATATTTACAGATTCATAAAATAGTTTATGGCCTTGTTTGGTTTATGTTTTGAGAAATTATTTTAAAATAATTTTCTGGAGAGAGTTTAGAAAATTAAAAAATTTATTTGGTTGTATATTTTGAAAAAAAATTGTGCTAGGGATCTCAAATAATCTACTAAATTTTCTACCAAATCTCTCACATGGGTGTGGGACAAACACACATGTGGGTTTTGTGGGTCTCACACCCATGTGAGAGGTTTAGTAAAAAATTTAATAGATTATTTGGGGTCTATAACATTTTCCTTTTGAAAATAATTTTGAAATTTTGAAGTTTGGGATGATTTGATATTTTTTTATAATTGAATGGATGCGTGTGAGAGAAAAAGTGATTAAAAATGATAGATGAAAGAGAAAAAGTGATTGATTGGTAGCAAAGACAAAAGCGATTTTAGAATTTATTTATTTTTTAAAAAAAAAATTCAGCCAAACATCTATTTGAATTTTTTTTTTCAAGTATGTTTCGAGATAAACCAAACATCTTTAATTATTAATATTCATAAAATTTATTACTTATATAAAATTATTAAAATGAAATGCCCCATTATTTATTATCTGTACAATAACTAAGTTGATGCTCATTGAAATGTGAGGATTGTGTACAGTGACGGATTTTTTGTTTCGAAATGATCAAATAATTGTATGCCAAGTCAGGGTAATGTTATGGTATACAAATTTAAAAAGATATATATCATATATAAATTATAATATTTATAATTTATAAATATTATGATTTATAAATTTAAATTTGATTGCCACAAATGTCATAATTTAATTTTATGAGAGTCATAATTAAAAAAATAAATTATAATCAAATATTACTTAAGATATAACTAAAGAGCTCTTGGATTGTAACAAAAATAATGCCATAATTAATATCACAATAAGTCATAACTAATATCACAATAAATCATAATCAAATATCACAAATATCGTAATCAAATGTGCATATGATAGACAATCCAAAAAGAAATTGAATTATCTCAATAATTGGAAATATTGTTTGGGTAAATTACATTTTGCCTTCTTTATATTTGACTCATTTCTCACTTTAGCTCTTAAAGTTTATTTTTTCTTATTTTGGCCTTATATGTTTCAAGTTTTTCTTAGTTTATTCTTAAAACTAATTTTTGTTGAAAATTAGATAAAATGATACATTGACAGCCATGTAGTATAAAAATATTTTATTATATATAATTCACACATCTGATACAAACTCAAATCTCAATATAATAATATATTTTTTTATGTTATAAGATAATTCTCATGACATTTTTTTTTTTATCTAATTTTAAACAACAGTTAACTTTAAGAGTAAATTAAAAAAAAATTAAAATATAAAAGATCAAAATAAAAAATTTTAAAAATTAAAGTAAAAAATTAACCGAACATAAAAAGAGAATTTACACTATTGTTTCATGCTGTTCAGACAAGAACGCACTAACAGCCTTTGGAGCCGTCGATTCACATGGCTTGTGCATAAGAATGGGAAATTTTGCTATAAACCCCATTTACCTTCTTTTCATTGTTAAAAGGATTAAGAAAAAAATTATACTTTCTAAACCTCCTCATAATTATAAAGTCTTGCATAAATGACAAAATTAATTATTTAAATATTTTATCAGACTATTATACCCTCATAGATACAATGTATGTACATGAATTATGTATATAAATCAAACCTTGTGTCAAAGAACACCAGATTGAGCCTTGCGATGGAGAAGAAGGCGACGAATTCCGATGTAATCGGCATCGGAGTCGGCAGGGGAAGGCTGAAGAACGCAGCTGAAGAATTCTGGATCTGTAAGGTCATCTTTCTTCTTCTTTGTCTCTGCTTCAGACGAGCTCTTCTCGATCGCCTGCTCTGCCATTCTATAGAAGCTTCTGTGAATCCCTCATCAGCAACCTTGAGTCTTCGAGATCGGAGATTTGAATGATTTTTTAGTAGAAGAGAGACTTGTTAGATCAAGTTTTCGACAAAGAATTCGAATTGTGAAAGAGTACAGAGACGAATCGCGCGACTGTTCAAAATTTTCATATTTAAACACAGTTCTTCAGATTTTTCATATATGTGTGTGTGTGTGTGTATGTGTGTGTGTGTGTGTGTGTGTGTGAGGGAGAGATTTTTCATTTGGATAGTGTTGTTAAGTTCTTAAATTGATCTATTGATGAGTTGTTACTATTTTCTCTCAACTTTTTGTTGTAAAATTATTTTTGATTTTGATAAATTTTTGTGTCGTGAGTGAGCAATATGGATTGTGTATATGTAATAGATAACAGAGAAGTCAAAGAGGTGATACGAAAGAGGCAAGTAACTGTAAAGAAACAGAAGAACAGTGGTTGTGAATGATCTAATTTCATTTGATAGAAGCAGAGTAAAATTTTACTCTAGTTCTATTGCTCTGTTTTTTTCATTTGATAGAATCAGAGTAAAATTTTACTTTTAGCTTCAAAGTCTCACAGTTTACTCGTTTTTCAGAGTAAAATTTTACTTTTATACAGAGTAAAATTTTACTTTTAGTTTCAGAGTGTAAAATTTTACTCTCATTCAGAGTAAAATTTTACTTTTATACAGAATAAAATTTTACTTTAGTTTCAGAGTGTAACATTTTACTCTTATTCAGAGTAAAATTTTACTTTTAAACAGAGTAAAATTTTACTTTTATACAAAGTAAAATTTTACTCTGAAATATATCGTGAAGATGGCTTAATAGGAGAGCTGATAGATATGAGGGTAATATAGTAAAAGAAACAAGTTTTAAAATACCAGGGGATTTTGAAAGTACTTATATAATTCTTGTCCTTTTAAAAGACAAATTAGATAGTGAAGGGACTATCACCAAATCCCTCCATAAGAATCACAAAATACGGCGTTTGTCTGTAAATTGCCAACATCAAGACATTTAGACTCGTTTGTATGGCCGCTTCAATAGCCGAACTAGAATGGGATTTGCTATAGATCCTACTTCACTGCTGGAAATGGAGGATTTAGAGGCGTTTAAAAAACGCCGTGATAGGTCTCAAAAATGCCGTCAAATCCTTTTGTGACGTTTGCACCAAACGTCGAAGATGCGGACGTCGCTATAACTTTATGGTGTTTTTATACCATGCTATTTAGCGACGTTTTTAAAACGCCATCGTATCTCTTTCCCAAAAATCCAACCGTTGGGATACTATTTAGCGACGTTTTTAGAAATGCCATGATAACCCGTTTTTTTCTTTTTTTTTTTTTAATTGTGCTAATTTTATGTTATTGAACTAAAAAAATACCTATAATAAAACTAAAAAATAATACTAATATGAAATAATAACTCCCATTCACATAGTAAAATCTTATCAAATGACAGTCCACAATCATTGTGCCAAAAAAAAAAAACATTCACACGCAAATCATTTGAATAACATTAAGGAGTCACCAAACTAGGATGCCCCTCTATTTGAGCCAAAATAGGAATCTGAGTTCAACAAAATAGGAATCTAGACATTTGAGCCAACTTGATATTCATATTCCCATTCACAATAACCACATTCACACAAATCCTTTTCCTACCATATCAACATAGTTCACCAAAATAGGATGCCCTTCTCTATGCAATGTCATGCATCTCTGCAATTACATTAGGAATCTGAGTTTTGTTGACTTGTAATCCAGCCTCTCCATCTTTGTCTCCAATGCACTTTTTCCATTTATCTTTGTTGTTCCCTGAACTTAAAAACATGTAAAAATTGGGGAAGGGGGAGAGAGAGAGAGAGAGAGAGAGAGAGAGAAGTTGATATCAGTAATCATAAACAATAGAAAATGCATCTAACCGTTGATAGCAATTCCAAAATCTAACAATCTGCCAAGACAAAGTTAATGCATGGGGAAAGAAAGGAATTACTGGAGGGTTTTATGTCCATGCAGGGGCGGCTCCACGGCATCCACAGGGTATTCAAATTTTAATTTTTTTTTTTTTTTTTTTTTTTTTTTTTTTTTTTTTTTTTGGGTTTAGTTTAGTTTTGAATATCCAATCCAAAATTTGAATACCCAATCCAAGATGGTTGAATACCCTTCTGACCCACTTGGCCCATTTGTCTAAACAAATAATGAAACCTCTAGCCCATTTAGCTACTTAGCCCATTTGCCAAAACAAATAACCCTCTAGCCCACTTAGCCCCTTAGCCCATTTGCCTAAACAAATAATAAAACCCAAAAGAATTGCAATGAGATATATATATATATATTATATAGGCATGAATCTGCTGCTTGGAAGAATAAAGTCAAAAAGTGTAGTTAGTTAGGGCAAAAAGTGTAGTTAGGGCACGAATCTGCTGCTTGGGGGAGGCTCAACGCTGCTGTCGTTTTGTCTCTCTCAATCTCTCCCTCTCTTTTCGCGGTCCCCCCCCTTCTCTCTTTCTGTGGGTGGTCCCCCTTTGTCTTTCATTGTTGCCCATGGAATATGGATCATGGATGTTGGTATTGAATGAAGATGAAGTGGTTGCTGTCATGCTTTGCTGTTGCTGACTGATTGTTAAGAAAAATGCAAAAAGAAATTTGGGAATTATATCTCATCAGGTATTATTTTTTTGTCTCTAGAATATTAAAATTTATTTAAACTTGATACTATAAACAAAACCTTCCATCCATATATAATTAATTTTATAGTTATGCATGTTAATATAATATTTGGGGATTATACTTTGTTGTCATCAGGTATAATATTTTTTTAAGTTTCTTCACTTTATTTGTTTTAAAAATTAAATAGGAGCTGAAATTTTATAATCAATTTATTTATACTCTTGTAGTTATTTTTTTTCTATGGTTTATTTAGATAGCTCTGTTTTTTGTGTGGATAGTTTTAGGTGCATCCTACTCTTTTGTTTAGTTCTCGAATTATGGACAAATTTCTGAAAAGAAAATCAATTATTGTACAAGATTCATCTCAATCCCAAGAAACTTGTGGTGATAGTCAGATTCAAGATTCTTCGAAGCGAATTCGTGTTGACTTGAACAAACTTCCTTCTGATCCAGGATTACGATCAAAAATTTTGTCATATCATCCTAATGATAGGGACGAAATAAGAAGAACATATTTACAAAAAGGACCCTGTCAACCTCTTAGCCACAATTTCCCTCAAAGAGATATTAGTGGAGTTATGCGTCGATTTAATTCTGCTTGGTTTAAAGAATACAAGAATTGGTTGGAATATAGTATTGAAAAAGATGCAGCATTTTGTTTATGTTGTTACTTGTTTAGGCCCGATTTAGGAAAGGGATGTGATACTTTTGTGACAGAGGGATTTAAAATTTGGAATATGAAAAACAAGTTACAAATTCATGTTGGAGGTGTTAATAGTGCTCACAACCAAGCTGTGAAGAAGTGTGAAGATCTTATGAAGCAAAAGCAACACATTCAAAATGTTTTTCTTAAGTAGTCAAATCAAGAAAAAATTGAATATCGGACTCGCTTAAATGCAACTGTTGATTGCATATGATTCCTTTTGCGTCGAGGGTTGGCTTTTCGTGGTCATGATGAATCTGATGATTCAAGTGATAAAGGAAATTTCCTTGAACTTCTACAATTTTTGGCGGATCATAATGAATCTATCAATAAAGTTGTATTGGGGAATACTCCGAAAAATAATAAGCTAACTCACCATGATATTCAGAAAGACATTGTGAATGCTGCTGCATGTGAGACTATCAATGCTATCATAAAGGATTTGGACAATGAGTTTTTTTCAATTTTAGTTGATAAGTCTCGTGACATATCAGTTAAAGAACAAATGGCAGTTGTTCTACGTTATGTGGACAAAAAGGGCATTGTTATAGAGCGGTTTCTTGGTATTGTACATGTATCAAATACAACCGCTTTATTACTTAAAGCAGCAATTGAATCCTTATTTTGTCGACATGGATTGAGTATATCAAAACAATGAGGGCAAGGCTATGATGGAGCCAGCAATATGCAAGGTGAATTCAATGGTCTTAAAGCTTTAATTTTGAGGGAGAATAAATCTGCATTTTATGTTCATTGCTTTGCCCATCAACTTCAATTGACTCTTGTAGCTGTTGCTAAAAAGCACATTGACGTTGCTGAACTTTTTTGCTCTGTTGCTAACATAGTGAATGTTGTTGGTGGCTCTTGCAAGAGACGAGATGCTCTTAGAGATGCGCAATTTGCTAAAATAACAGAAGCACTAGACAATGGTGAACTTAGAAGTGGGCGAGGTTTGAATCAAGAGACTAGTCTTAAACGTGCTGGTGATACATGTTGGGGATCACATTTTGGGACAATTATCAACTTGATTTTGATGTTCTCTTCTTCGATTGATGTACTTGAGATTATTGAAGAGGATGGCTTACAACCCGAGCAAAGAGTTGAAGCTCGTTCTATCATGAAGTTAATGCTATCTTTTGAATTTGCCTTCACTTTACACTTGATGAAAAATATTTTAGGGATTACAAATGAGTTGTCGTTAGCATTGCAAAAGAAAAATCAACATATTGTCAATGCTATGACACTTGTTAAAGTATCTAAGCAACGATTGCAGATGATGAGAGATGATGAATGGGAATCTTTATTGACTGAAGTGTCTTCATTTTGTAACAAACATGAGATTTCTATTCCAAATATGGATGAAATATTTGTAGTTAGTGGGCAGCCACGACGCAAAGCTCTACAAATTGCAAATTTACATCATTATCAAGTTGAGCTATTCTACACAGTCTTAGATATGCAACTTCAAGAGCTTAACAATCGCTTTTCAGAAGCAAATACTGAGTTACTTCTTTGTATGGCTTGCTTGAATCCTAGTAAATCATTCTTTGCTTTTGATAAGCAGAAGTTGATTCGTCTTGCAGAGTTCTATCCATATGATTTTTCTGCAACAGATTTAATGGTCCTTGACATCCAACTTCAAAACTACATTGTTGATATGCTCTTAAGTGAAGACTTTTTAGAACTTAAAGGAGTTGGTGATCTTGCTATAAAGTTGGTGGAGACAGATAAACATGTGATATATCCATTAGTCTATTTGCTTGTGAAATTAGCATTGACTCTACCTATCGCGACAGCAACAGTGGAAAGAAGTTTTTCAGCAATGAAATATATAAAGAGTAATTTGTGTAATCGAATGGGAGACCAGTGGATGAATGATTGTTTGGTTACATACATTGAAAGAGATGTATTGGATAGCATTGATAATGAGGAGATTATGCAACGTTTTCAAAATATGAAATCTCGTCAAGGGCAATTGTAATATTTTATCTAATTGCAAGTTGTTTTGATGGCAATTGTAATATTTTATCTAATTGCAAGTTTTTTTTTTTGTCAAAACTTTAATATTAATATATTAGAGTTCTCTTTTATATTTGTTTTTTTAATACAGTTGTTAGATTTTAAGTTACTTAATGAATACCCTGATTAAAATTCCTGGAGCCGCCACTGTGTCCATGGGATGACCAAATGGCTCCAACAATTTTACCCTCCTCCATTATGAAAATATATAAATCATAAAATTAAAACTAAAAGCCATCAATACTTTAAGTTCTAAAAATATAACAGAAGTAAAAGAGCACGATGTTTTCAGTCCATAACAGAGCTAGCTGATGTGTAAACAGATGATCTTCTTAATCAAATGTGATTAAAGGGATGGTAGGCTTGATCATGCAATAAACAGAGTTGACTACAGAATTTAGTGGGCAAAACAAGAAACCCAGCCTAGGCAGGCTCAAACAAATCAACAAAGCCAAGTGGACAGAACAACATTGTATCTATAACAAAAATAACAAAGCAATATTAGAAAATAAGACATCACTGGTTCAAAGGGGTTGGACCTACAGACAATCATTTCGAGGATGATGATTAACCTCCAACCAAACATAAGAGTTAAACATACAGCATCCTCAAAATATATATAGACTCAATATATATAGACTCAAAATATATTTGTCTAGTTGGATGCCAATGTGCAGCAAATTTGATATTCCTTTTCTTAAACTAAAATTTTAATAATCAAAAAGCAGAAATTTAAAGCAGACAGGTTGCATAGGTTTATTCTCTTTTGTGTAATCAAATTAATTATGATTTTACACATATTGGGTGGATATATTGTTCTCATAATCATATTCTCGTATTTTGAAAATGAAATCCATTTTTGCCTATCTTGCAGTGAACTGCATTTCTTTATCAAGCAAAGAAGAGCTGTACATTTCGCATGGCTTTCTGGAGCCGGTATCTATCATGGTGGCCTAAATTTTGGAGCACAGCATAGGTAGGAGATGATTCTCAAGTCTCATCACTTTTGCTTCCTTTTGTGAACAGAACAATAGGCATAAAATTCTGGAATTTATTGTTTACTAGGCTCTACTTCTTTGGTTCTCTCTTGAAAAAATGTCTGAATTTCATTTTCTGCTTCTCCTAGGAAACAAGGTTAAGGTACGTCTTTCTGTGCAGCGACACACACAGACATATATTTAATTACACATACATGATTTTGAATTTTCTTGTCAATTTTGTAAATATGAACTTCATTATTTGCTGGTAATAAAGTTTTAGCAGATGGACATAACTCAGATTCAACCAAGAACCTTCTCTCTCTCACTCTCTCACTCATTCATTCATGTTTTTCATTCTCATATTTTAATCAACAATGTCATAACTCGAATGTCTCGAAACAATGTTGTTTTGGGTGTAAAATGACATGTGATGATGAAGCTCATTTAACATTCACCCCCAAAAAAGTTAGATGACTAAACTGTTTGGAAAAATGCTAATGGTAATCTAAAGGGCTGTAAATAATATTGGTAGATGTATAAAATATATATACAGTGTAGAAAAATATTTTAAAAAGTGTAGAAGTTGTATTATTGAGATTTTAAATTTTTTGATATTTTGTTTAACAATTCATTAAGTTGTGATTAGCATGACTCAATAGTCAAAGTATATTCTCTTTACAGTTTCTTTAGAATGAAAGTGATAGAACGTGAGGGAAATAGAAACAATATTAACGTTGTAAATAACTTTTTAATCCAATAGTATCCCTTGACATTGATTCTGGTATTTCATCAAACTGAAGTTCCTCTATGATCTGTTCACTGATTCTATTTACAACCTAAAACACATAACAAAAACACAGCAAACATCTCTATAATGTTAGTAAGCAGGGGAACTGACGAACAAATATTGAAGTCAGTTCCTAACTTGTCCATCATCGTGGACAAAGAAAATGGAATGCTCTAAGCTGTTCGAATATTGAAGTCAGTTCCTAATTTTTTAATCTATTGAAGTCAGTTCCTAATTTTTTAATCTATTTCACATTAGGGAAAGGTATTACCTTGCTAACGAAACAGGACATTCAAACATCTAAGCTGGCCAGCCCATAACACTCAGAATCTGCTAACGCAGTATCCACCGCACTCTACACCCAGGAAACAAATGTACACAAAACGCAATCATATTCATAAGCTCATGCGCACATCACACCATGCAAATACATTGGCAACCATACTGAATTTTTATATGTAAATCTCATCTATAATAAGTGGCAACAACATTTTTAAAATTACGAGAAGTGATGTACCTTTGTTTCAAAATGAGAGGAATCACAATGAGTCCAATTTTTTGACACTCTTTCACTAGAATTTCAACAAGTCTCACCTATACAAGTATATAGAGAATATTAAATAAGAATTTCCTAGTGTATATGTAAAGTAAACTCACTAAAGTAGAAAAATGGGGGCGAAGAGGTTGCAAAATTACCAAAAGGTGAGAAATTTATGGGAGAGCAACTCTTGCTCTATTTTTTTTTACATAAAAGGTGAGAAACTTGTAAATATTTTTAATCAAACAGGCTGAATTGTAATTTCTCCCTGTTTTTCTCAAGATCGCTAATTATATATCACCAATTATATGTCAAAATATTTCTTCTCATTCACTAATTTATTAATTATTACGTTCAAATAAAGAACTAATTATGAGCATTCAAGTGAGTGGAGATGCTCAAAATATATATCGATGACTACAAACTGGTTTTATTTATTTATTTCAAGTCAGGCAACGTTCTCATCATACTCCTCTTGAGTACCCATGAGAAAGAAGGTCCAACATGAAATATGAAGGAAAACTTCAAACAAAGCATTACCAAATAAATTGATTAATTGCAAACACCCAAATACTCTCATACATTGTCACTCTGAGATCATGAGACCATCTATAGTATGAGCTATCTAATCCGTAACAAAATTACTAAGAACAGATCAGTTTCCCAAACTGTCTTGCAAATCAATTACCACCCCCTTCTCAAAAGTAATGAAAAACAAACAAATCTACAAAATCTTAAACCACGCCATTTATTTATATAATTCATGCTAAGGTTCAATAATCTGAAACAAAATTGACCACCAAAGAATTAATTGATTTGAAAAATGTACCTGAGATGAAGAGCCTAATATCATAGATCAAGAGCACATAAGTTCTGTTTTTCATAGTCATCAATCTAACAAGCATGAGCACCACACATTGAAAGGACACCAAGCATAAGTGAGAAAGACATATGTTCCAGATAAACAAGGAAAAGAAAACTGAACGTAACAGTTGTCATCTAACTTTAAGAAAAAATATATTTGACACCTAAAATTTCAAAATCATGTTATACAATAAAGATTCTTCTCCACAAAACAACAATGGAAAATTATCCTTCACATTGATGACAAATGAACATGTTCAGCATATTCAAGAAAATATCTAACGATATGGATATTGATGGTATAGGTAACTGATAAAACCAGACTAGGGTTCTACTCCTTTTCTTGCTGGAGACTGTTTGTCGGAATTTGCTGGGGCGAGAAAGTGAGAGAAAATGAGAGAGGAACTGTGGGAAAATTAAGGAAAATGAGAGAGCCAACAAATTAACTAAATGGAATCAAGAAAAGCCTAAAGCTCATCTTACTCTTAGGCCAATAAATAGAGCTGATGAGGTTAAAGTTAAAGCTGCTAGAATACCATACTGGAATTGGAATTGGAAAGTAAATTCACAGCTTAATAGAAGTTAACAACTATCATAAAACCATAAATGTAATTTCACAGCTTCGTATTCACAAAATAAACTACTTTCATTCTCCAAATAACTTCAATAATACAATTTAGAATTTGAGAGTTAAAATAGCAAATTGATAATCAAAACAAAATACGAAGAAGAAGCGATTGCCGATGAAAATCAACAATATAAATAGAACCAGCGTCAGAGCCAAGAGAGAAATCGATACCTCGCTTAACTAAAAATTAAACAAATTTTCAAGTTGAGATCTAAGGAACTTAACTATAGAGTAAACAGAAGAATAGATTAAGTCCAGTACTTGCATATAAGAAGACAAAAAATATCACGGTGACTCGTTCACCCCGAAGACACTCCGACGATTAAGTCAATCAATAATCTCATAAAGATTTCAGCACAAGTAAATCAATAAAAAGTGTACCTTAGACCCATCGGGTACTTTACTTTTATAGCCAGTAGTGCCCTCGTCCCTTAGAAGTAAGGTTGTGCAAAATACTGCCAAATCCGCTAAAATCGCACCGCTCTGTATCAATCCGCACCGCTCTAACCGCGGCTTAAACTTTAGAATTTATAATCCGTCAACCGAATTACTCCGCTCCGCTATAGTTATTACATTTATATTTTTTAAGTTTCAATGAAATATTAATGTAAAAATGAGTGTGAGGGAAACTTAAGATATGAAATTTATTACAAATTAGTGGTTATATATATGAAACATATTATGCAAAATTACTTTGTGTTATATATCTAAAAATTATTATACAAATTAGTGTTATATGTTATGCAAATGTATGATAATTAGTTAGAATATTCTTCAATCTGTTAATCCGCTAAAAACCTCTCAATTAGTCAATCCACTAATAACCTCTCAATTAGTCAATCCGCTCATCCTGCTAACCTGCTATTTGGTTTGTAATTTTACTCTCAAAGCATCCGAACTGCACTGCACACACCCTTACTTAGAAGTCTTGCTTCATGAGACTCTATTCTTTACAAGGATGTCCAAGACTTTTCTTATTTAAATTAGAATCAACTCTCTTAAGAGTTCAACCTCACCCAAACAAGTAGTCTAACATCATTTATGATTTTTGCCCTCTATCCGAACATTTCGGATTTCGATATGACTACATCACACCTCGACAACATGATTTGTGCACGTGACACCTCGGCTAACAATCTCAACCACGTGGCCACCCAAAAAATATGTCCTCACAAGTCATAACTTTTTTAAGTTCAAATTTATATTTGATGGGATTGAAAAAGCTTATGACATCTATAGAGAAAACTATATCAGTTATGATGCATTCCTTTAAAAAGGGAGCATTAAACCAGTTTTAATGAGCTAGAAATTCAAAAAAAAAAAAGACAGACACAAACACCACATCATGGGAGGAGGGGGGGCATTAGAGCTCCCTCAGAGCTCTATATTTAGAACTCCAAAGCATTTTTAAAACAATATTGATAATTTGAATTGTTTAGTATGGAAAGTCTTTAAAAATAATCATCAATATACAAATAAATAAATTGAATCAATAATCATAATATTTTATTCTATAACGTTTGTTTTTAAGAAAATGGACAAGTAAATAAAATATATATATAGTAATAATTAAGATATGATGTGGCATTTAGCATTTTTTGGGGGGGGGTTTTATTACCTATTTTAGCCTAAAAGTATTATCTCAAAAATCGCTATAGTATAAATTTTTAGAGTTTGTATCAAATTATTTGATATAATTTATGTTTATAACTTATTAAACAAAATAACTTCAATAAAAAAATAACAACAATTATCTAAAAATTGAAAGATATATAATTTTAAATATTCAATTTTGTGATTATTAATTTTTAAATTATACTAAACAAGCTCATTTTGCAAAAAAATATTTTGTGAGGACATCATAGCATTCATGGGTTCTAATTTCGAAATAATCAGTTGGCGGTCAAATTTAACTCAATTCAAAAAAAGAACCCACTACTAAAACACCTAATGAAAATCAATCATATGTTACAAAAGAGATCAAATATTAATCAGAGTACCATATGAAATCTCTAAAAGAAATTAAATATACAAAGCCACCATTCCACGCTCTCCAAGGATTGAACCTGACACACCTATGTGTAAAGAACAACCTCCTCCGCAAGACCACCGCCCCGGTGGTGTACTAAACAAGTTCATTGTTATGAGAAATGTTAGGGATCATGAAAATTTTGTCATGAAAATAATTATGAAAAATTTGTGACTTTTAGATTACCTTGATTAATGTGTGGTGCTTTATTGTAAGTGTAATCTAAAGGTCACAAATCTTTCATGATTATTTTCATAAAAGATTTTTCATGATACCTAGTATTGCTGCATTGTTATAAGGAATATCCAACCATTGATTCATGTCATGAGTCATGACTATAGCAAATTGAAATAACTATAAATAGAAGAGGCTCTGCATGCTTCATCTTTCATAACAACAAACCAAAAAAATACACAAACCGAAGATGACTCTCTTCTCAGTTCTGTCCCTCTCTCTCCTCGTCTTTCTCTCTCTACCATCTCCATCTCTGTCCGAACCCGAAATCTGCAATTCCGAAGACAAAAATGTCCTCCTCAAAATCAAAGCAGCCCTAAACAATCCCTACGACTTGGCCTCATGGAACCCAGCAACTGATTGCTGTGATTGGTACGCAGTGGAGTGTGATGAAATCACCAGTCGTATCATTTCCCTCACTATCTTTGGCGGTAACATCTCCGGTCAAATCCCGCCAGCCGTCGGTGACCTCCCATACCTCCAAACCTTAGACCTCCGCAAACTCACCAACCTTACCGGTTCAATCCCTTCTGCCATTTCCAAACTCAAACACCTCACAATGATAAGATTGAGCTGGACCAACCTCTCTGGTCCTATTCCTTCATTCTTTACTGAGCTTAAAAACCTAACCTTCCTTGACCTGTCCTTCAATGATCTCACTGGTTCAATCCCTCCCGAGCTAGCCCAACTCACCAATCTCGGTGCCATTCACTTAGACAGGAACAAGCTCACCGGAACCATCCCCGAATCCTTCGGAAATTTCACCGGATCAGTCCCAGACCTCTATCTCTCTCACAACCAACTCACTGGACCGGTACCTAAATCTTTGGGTAATTTGAACTTTACAGTACTTGATCTTCACGTAACCAGCTTTCGGGTGATTTGTCATTCATCTTCGGATCCAACAAAACCATACAGATAGTTGACTTCTCCAGAAACATGTTCGAGTTTGATCTCAGCAGCGTGGTTTTTCCAGCGAGCTTGACATCGTTAGATTTGAACCATAACAAAGTCTTTGGGAGTCTGCCTGCGGGTTTGACGGCGCTGAATTTACAATTCTTGAATGTTAGTTACAATATTCTGTGTGGTCCGATCCCCACCGGTGGGAAGTTGCAGAGCTTTGATCTCACGTCGTATTTCCACAACCGGTGCTTGTGTGGGCGCTCCATTGCCAGCCTGCTAGTAGCTTCACCAAGTCAAGTTTTAAATTTCAAGTTTAAAGTCAACATTGTAATAACAACAATATATCGACTAAATATAGATATCTCACAAAGAGTGAGTCTCATATCTTGTGAGCCACCGGCTAAATACCCCTCAGGATTAGTCCTGGCTTCCCTAAAAATCGGAGAGTTGGGGATACCTGAGTTATAAAAAAAAAAAAAAAAATATCTTGTGAGCCACGTCATTTGTAAGATGTGTTTGTCTTATTTTGTGTTTGGTCGTATGTGCCTCTACGCTTATTGTTGTAATAATAATTTGTTTCAATAATAGTGCGAATTTACATTTTGGTTCATTCAATTGGGACAAAAATTATGGATGAGAGTCTTCATTATATTTTAAAAGAGATGCATCACATTATTGAATCTAAAATATTTTCTGTGATGCATAAAAGAGATGCATCACATTATTGAATCTAAAACGTAGGTCTAATTTTTGAATTAGAGTAGCACTAGAGTACTCTTAAGAATAAAAGATAAATTTAAGCAGAATCCTACTAATTCTTTTCAGTTTCAAAGTTGGTCTCCTTTCTTGAGGAAATATACACTGCATCTTTAGAGGAAATAAACAAAGAGTTTAACATACAAAGGGCTAATTCTAGTGAATTAGCCTTTAAATCCCTCTATTCTATTTTCGAGTCTTCTTTGAATCTTCCATCATTTCCAGCAATGAGAATGTGGAAATCTGTTGCTCCTCCCAGAATTAAAGCATTTGGACGGTTGACCTGTTGGAACCGAATTGCCACGTCTGATTTTCTTTTCTCTAGAAACATTATCACTACTTCTTATCCATGTGCCTTTTGTGGACTTGAGGCTGAAACCCCTAATCATCTTCTTCTACTTTGTCCATATTCATGGAAGGTTTGGTCTGACATTCTGAATTGGTGGGGATTAACTTGGATCTCCCCTGGTTCGATACCTGATCTTCTTACATGGTGGTATAGTTTTAAGCCCAATTATCTTGGCAGAATCATCTGGGATGCACTCCCATTAGCAGTCCTTTGGTCACTCTGGATTGCACGTAACCAAAAGATATTCAATCATAAAATTCCTGTCTAGGTTGAGCTTGTGGAACTCATAAAGATTCGAGCTGCAATTTGGGTGAAAGAAGCTTCCCACATCACAAATTATACAATCAATGATTTCATCTTCTCTCTTCAAGGCTTGAAATGTGCTAAAGTTCACCCCCCCCCCCCCAAAGCTTTGATATTTACCCTTTTTCTTTTGTATTTTTTTGTTTTGTTCAAGTTGGGCTCTCACTAACTTTTGGTTTCTCGGTATGCACATGATTGGGCTTTAAAATATGTGCCAACTTAGTTGGGATATATCTTTTAGTTATGATGCATTGTTTACTAGATCTTGTACCCTTTCTATCTTTAATAAAATTTTCTTTGCTGTTGAAAAAAAAAAAAAACAAAAAACAAAAAACTAGAACAGCATCATCTAAAAATCAACACCGACTACCAAAACCAAGAAATGCCTAGTTTCTCAGTCAGAAAATGCATCAAACTCCTGCAAAGGAACTAGAAATCACAAAATCGAAAACAAAACAACAAGAACAAAAAATTGACTACTGGATGAGAAATGTAACACATTTGTCATTTAGTTTTTTATTGTGTTATTTGTCTTATTTTTTAAGTGAATATAGTTATGTCATGTGTAACGCATTATTAATTTTTACAAATATAAAAAGGAGAGAAATTCCTTCCCGTCCATAATGAATCATTCATTTTATTCAAATATTTTGTATATTTTATTGACATAAAAAAATAAAAATAAAATAGATCTATGTCCTTCAATTCCATTCAGATCCAATGGAAGAGATAATGATGAAAATAATGAACCCCCAATATTGACAAGTCAGACTCCGAACATGACAACCCGTGTAAAGCGGCAAACCGACACCATTGTGGTCTCATTTGTTCGTGTCAGGTTTTCATTATAATTAGCTTCTTTGACAAATTCGAAATGAGTCACTACTTTTTTAAGTTTGTGGGGATTGAAAGAGCTTATGACATCTATAGAAAAAAACAATAGATTGATGATTTGAATTGTGTATTGTGTAAAGTCTATAATCATCAATAGAAAAATAAATAAATTGATTCAATAATTGTAATATTTTATTTTATAATAGTTGTCTTCAAAAAAATAAACAAGTATATTTCTTAAAAATTAACATCTATTTTTTAAAAATAAATACAATAAAATTAAATTGTTATGATTATTAGATCGGTTAAACTTTTTAATTTAAATTAACATAATGAAACCCATAATTGACTTCATAACCCTCTTAATTAAGAGGCCGCACAAGGATGGCCATCACTGAGGTCAAGTCTGGTGCACGTTGCCCACGAAAGCTACATTCCCCCTAATCACCGGAAGGAAAATATTATATAAATTTACTTTTTAAATTTATTTTTTAAATCTAATGATAGGTAAATGAGCTGATTAATTGATGATTACAAAAGATAAGAAAAAGAGTTATTTTACATATTTTAATTAATTATTATATCATTAAATTTAAAAAATAAATATAATTTTTGAATTTAAATAACAATACTCTCATGAGAATATATTGAGAGTTGCACGAGAAGTTGACTTAATTGAGCTTGGACATGGCAAAGTTGTCGATCTGTTAAACTTGAGAAAGTCAAAGGTCTTGTTTGGTTTGTGTTTCTCAAAAAATTTTAAGAAAAATTCTCTACAAATAAGTTTTCAAAAGTAATCAAACCAAATAAATTTTTTCAAAAAAAATTTTCAAAACTTGTTTGGTTTACAAGTTTTCCAAACAAATCTCTCTCTCATACACATCAAATCAATCACTTTTTCCAAAACTCTATCTCAAAATAATTTTTCAAAACATTTTTTGAAAAAAAACCAAACCAAACAAATTTTCGTACTTTTTATCTCAAAACATGTTCCTCAAATATAAACTAAACAAGTCCAAAATGTCTTAAAAGACTTTGAACATTTGAAACGTGCCGCTTTCTATTTGTGAGTCACTAGTCAAAACCTTCCCCATTATTTCAAGTAACCCAATATTTATTGGTTAAATTATCAATAAATCTTAATAGTTGAATTTAATTTTCATCAAATTCTATTGAAAATAAGTTATAATAAAATCATCGCTAAAAATAATTTTTGTAACGATTTTTTTACATGTCGCTAAAAATTAACAATTAGTGACATTTTTTAGTGCAATTTTTATAAATTATCGCTAAAATTTATAATTAGTGACTTTTTTTTGTTGTATTTTTTAAACAGTCGATAAAAGTTTGAAAAATTAGTGACTTTTTTTGTAATGATTTTTTTAAATGTCGTTAAAATTTATAATTAGTGACTTTTTTATAATAAAATTTTCATACTATCATTGAAAATTAACTATTAGTGATATTTTTTAATAATGTTGGATGAAAAATACCATTCATTATTATAAGGCCAATTGAACAATAAATCCATTAAGGACCTATACGTAAGTTTTCCTTTTTTTTTATTTAAAAACAAATGAAAAAAGAAAAAGAAAAAAAAAAGAAAGGCACTCTTCTCCTCCGTCCTTTCTTATTTTTAATTAAAAAAAAAAAAAATTGTTTCTTATTTTGTGATGAGCAATTTTACACTAGAACAAATTATACTGATGGTTTTTATGATTGATCTCATGTTTGGTTCTAGTAATTTCAATTGCATCAATTTTTGTTTATAATTTTTCACATATGATCATATGTCATTCTCACTATCATTTTGAAAGAGTGACTTGATTATTTTACTCTTTGATTTTAGTCAAGTTTTTACAAGTGCGATATCAATTAAACTAAATTAATACAATGTAAAAAGTTTAAGAAAAAAATTGATACAATTATAATTAGGATAAATTACATTTTACCCCCTTCAACTATTGTCCCTTATCACTTTATCCCCCTTAACTATAAATTATAACAACTAACCCCCTCATCTTCTAATTTTTTTCAATTTAGACCTTTATGACTAAAATACACTTTCATCAAGAGGATAAATTATATTTTACCCCTTGAAACCGAAGACAAAAAATAATTTATGAAAAAATGTTTGAGTGATAGTTCAAGTGGGTAAAACTTTACTCCTATAGTTAAAGGGTACTTTTTTCACTAAGACCTAAATTGAAAAAAATAAAATAAATAAATAAATAATAGATGAGGGGGGTTAGTTGTTACAATTTATAGTTGAGAGGATAAAATGATAAGGGACAACATTCGAAGGAGATAACGTGTAATTTACCCTTTGAATTACAATAATCAAATTGAGACAAAAGACAAGTTACAGTAATTTTTTTTTTTTTTTTTTTTGATCAGCAAAAAAGAGACTTTATTGATGTAAAAACTAGTACAATGTACGAAAGAAAATACACCAATAAAGAAAAAAAGAGTGCAGGAGCATCACGATGAGCTAAAAGATCCCAACTAGGTTGGCACCAAAAAGCCCATCCTATCATTTGCTAGCACCCCGAAGTTGGTGAGGAACCAACGAGAGAGACAAACCAAAAGACCAAACCAATGCTGCCATCTGCTAGACACCAGCAGCGGCCAGGCCTCACAAACCAGCAGAGCAGCCCACTAACAGATCAGAATTGTTTAAAGATACTCCACCCATGCTATGCTGCTAGACATCATTCCAAGGAACCAGTCAGTCCTCAGATCTCCTTGCATCCTCAAATAAGTCACTAGAATTGCTGCAACTGGGAATGCCACATTCAAATCCCAGCTAGTATTTCAGTCTTAACTCCCAGACTGTGTGATTCCATAGTAAGTCCATAAAGATATGAGTCGATAGCAGCCCAAAGCACCAGACATAGTCACCCAATTTAGTTGTTATATGAGTATGTATAGGTGCAACCCCAGATTGCATGCTGAAGATTGCACTAAACACCTAGCACAAGCACTCTGCACCAGCAGTAATGCAACACATCAGAAGCTAACTTCCTCAACTGAAATTGATCCATAGTGATTAATCACTCTGCAGCAGCCTGATGGTCTTGTTTAAATCTACCACAACAGAACATGATTAATGCACCCACAGCCATCTCAGCAACACCACCTGCAAGATTGAAATTTATGCTTCATAATGCACCTACCCAATCTGCTGGTGCAGGCCCACTACAAACTAGCATCACCTGATGAAAAGCTCTGACAGCAGACATCATCACAGATAACTGAGACAAAACACCCAACCCAACCCAGACAGTGATCCATAACTGAGGCAAAACATCTATACCCAACCCATACCAGACAAAACACCCCTTTTGAAGCACCATAATCAGATGAGTAGCAAGCACAGCAATAACCAGCAATGATCTTCCCCCAACCAATACCCAGTCCACACAGATCATTAAAATTGGGTTAAGATTCCTTCAGAAACAACAGACAGACAGCATAACAGTGGCTAAACACCCAACAGCCTTGACCAAACACTCTGCAGCCGTGACCATACACCCAGCAGCAGTCCACCCCAGACCCAAGACAGATTGCAGCAGCAAAACAGATCAGAGAACACCCAGCAGCAGTCCACCCCAGACCAAACCAGAATTTATAAATTAACAGATATCACCTATGGCAAAATCTGATCTGATGCAGATTAAACATAATGTCATTTACTGAGAGGGGCAAACCTGTGCATGATGCTTTGAACCATATTGCAATTCGCACTTTGATCAATTCACAGAGTTCCTCCAAGCTGGATTGGGCATTGTTGAAAATACAATCATTCCTTAGCTTCCATACTGACCAAAGCACCGCAAACGGAATGATTCGCCAAATCTTCTTCTCTAATTTTTTGAACTTTGATCCTGACCACCAAAGAAGCAGTTCATCCACTGATTTTGGTATCACCCATTGAATACCCCACCAACTCATAATTTTGGACCATACCCACCAAACAAAGGGGCAATGTAGGAGTATATGGTTGTCTGTTTCCTCTTCCACATTGCAGAACACACAATGTAAACTAGTATGATTCTCCAGAATCCCCATCCTTTGAAGGTAGTACGAAGTCTTAATCCTTCTCTTCCAAGCAAGCCAGCCAAAGAATTGGACTTTTGGGGGCGCCACATTCTTCCAGATGCACTCTGTTATCTTGAAAGTAGAACCCAAGGAGGATTCGCACCAATGGTATGCTGATGAAACAGAAAACACTCCTGAAGGGTCTGCCATCCATTTCAGTTTATCAGTGACATTCACCATTAACTCAGATGCATTAAGCAACAGCCCCTTCAATCTATCTAATTCCTCCATTTCCCATACAAATAGACGCCTTCGAAACAGCGAAGACCAATCATGTTGACCAACTCTAGCTCTTACTGTAGACACAGATTCAGATTTGTTCAGAGCCAATAAAAAGAGTCTAGGGAACATAACCTTCAAGCAGACAGAACCAGCCCACTTATCCAGCCAGAACTTTGCCCTCAAACCATCCCCAAGTTCAATTGTAGTATTCGAATGAAAAAAGCCCAGCACGTCAGGTTTAGATACTACAATTCCTACGATGTCTTCCCATATTTTAGACATCATTCCCCCTCTTACAAGTGCAGGTGACCACTCATCAGTAGATCCATAGTACTTTTTGCAAATCACAACCTTCCACAGGGATTTTTCTTCCGCCCCAAATCTCCACCACCATTTTAATAGTAGACATACGTTCATCAGATCAGGTCTTTTCACCCCCAGCCCTCCATGACTTTTACTAAGAGTAACCTCTCCCCATTTAACCAAATGGATTTTCTTTCTAAGGTTCGAGCCTCCCCAAAGAAAGGTTGATTGGATTTTAGCAATCTCCTTTGCTACTCCTGTAGGCATCTTAAACAGAGAAAGATAATATATAGGCAAACTGGACAGCACAGCTTTTATAAGTGTTAATCTACCTGCAAAAGAGAGGTACCTTCTTTTCCATGAGGCAAGCTTCAATTTACACTTTTCAATCACAGGCTGCCAAGTCAACTTTCTACTAGGGCTCGCTCCCAAAGGCATTCCCAAGTACTTCAGAGGTAGTTTTTGATAAATGCAGTGTAATTTAGAGGCAAACTCTTGACATAGAGTTGACGATATACCCACCCCACACACCACACTTTTATGGTAGTTGATTTGCAGGCCCGACATAATTTCAAAGCATCTCAATATTCTCTTCACATTTAGTATCTCCTCCCAATCAGCTTCACAGAACAATATAGTGTCATCCGCAAATTGCAAGTGCGTGATCCTAAGATCAGAGCCCACAACTGCACCCTTGATCAAACCCAACTGCTTTGCCCTTTCCAACAATATGTTAAGACCTTCCGCCACTATATTAAATAGAAAAGGGGATAACGGGTCTCCTTGTCTCAGCCCCCTTTGGGGTTTAAATTCAGAGGTTGGAGAACCATTCACCAAAATAGAAATACTAGCTGAAGTTATACATTCTTTTATCCAACTCACCCACTTATCCCCAAACCCAAAGTTTGATAACATTGAGAATAAAAATCCCCAATTTACTGAATCATATGCTTTTTCAAAATCAAGCTTCAGAATTACCCCCTTTTTTCTGTCCTTCTTCCACCCATCCACAACCTCGTTTGCAATCAATATCCCATCCAGAATATTTCTTCCCCCAATGAAGGCAGACTGTGTAACACTGATTATTCTAGGCATTACTTTCTTCATCCTATTGGAGAGTACTTTTGCAAGAATCTTATACAAGGAACCAATCAGACTGATGGGCCTATATTCTGCCAGGCTAGAGGGATTATCATTCTTTGGAATCAAAGCTATAAAAGAGCTGTTAATACCGCGAACCAACTTCCCATTCTGGTGAAATTCAGTCATAAATTGGAGCACATCACCCTTAATAATATTCCAACATTTCTGAAACATATTAAAATTAAATCCATCTGGGCCAGGAGCCTTATTACCCCCACAATGCCTAATTGCTGCCTTCACTTCAGCTTTTGAGAAAACTGATTCCAAAAATTCAGAGCTTTGATCTTCTCCAATGGTGTTAAAAGGACCTAGCAACCCTGGTCTGCTAGGCCAAGAGTCTGAGAAGTGGTTAAGAAAATGATTTTTCACTTCAGCCCTAACATCTTGAGGATTCTCCACTGCAGAACCATTAATCCCAATAGAACATAAGGCATTCTTGTTCTTCCGACTACAAGCCATAATGTGAAAAAATTTTGTATTTCTATCACCATTAATTGCCCAATTCAGCCTTGATTTTTGCAGCCACACCCACTCCACCATTTTACTTAGTTGCCATGCTTCCCCTTTAGCCTCCCTCCTTCTAGCAGCCTGTGGTGATGATAATGACCCTTCTTCAGCCAGTAAATCCAAAGTATGTAATTCCTCTTCAACTTGTTTCAACTTGAATTCTACATGACCAAAGACCTCATTATTCCACTGCTTTAATGTGGCTTTTAAAGCTTTCAATTTATACAAGCACTTGAACCCAGCCCAACCATCTACCATTGTTTCTGCCCAACAATTTTGAACTACCTTCATAAAGCCTGGATGAAGAAGCCATGCATTAATGAATTTGAAGGGTCTAGGACCCCAGTCCCTCTCATCCTCCATCAGTAGGATAGGGCTATGATCTGAAAACCTTCTAGGGAGACCCCACAATTTGAAGTTAAAATTACACACCCAGTCTGTGTTAAGGAGGAATCTGTCTAATCTACTCCATCTTTCCCCATCCTGAGAATTACTCCAAGTGAAATTTCGCCCGAACATTGGTAAGTCAATTAACTCTAATTGGTCAATCATTGCGTTGAATTCTCTCATCCCCCTATCCATTCTAGAGCACCCTTTTCTTTCTGAAATTTTCCAGATCTCATTGAAATCACCCCCCACACAAGTTACAGTAGTTATGAATATAATTTGCCCTTTATGCTAATATTTATTTATACCGATTGACTTGGTTGGGTAATACTATACCATATGCAAATTATGATATTTGTAGGTTTGATTTTCATAAATGTCACAACTCAATCTTATGGAAGCCATAATAAAAATATATATACATATATAACCAAACACCACATAAGGTATAATTAGAAAACTCTTGACTTATAACAAAAATATTGTCATAACTAATATTACAATAAATCTTAACTAACATCACAATAAATTATAATCAAAGACTACAAAAATTGAAACCAAAAGGGGCATCCACCCCAAAAGGGGTTTAGGGTTTAGACGTCTATAAAGTTAGAATTTCCCAACTTTTTTAGTTAATTATTTATGGGAAAATTACATGTCAGTGACTCTTTCACAAAATATTTACAGATTCATAAAATAGTTTATGGCCTTGTTTGGTTTATGTTTTGAGATATTATTTTAAAATAATTTTTTGGAGAGAGTTTAGAAAATTTAAAAATTTGTTTGGTTATATATTTTGAAAAAAAATTATGCTAGGGATCCCAAATAATCTACCAAATCTCTCACATGGGTGTGGGAGGTCTCACACCCATGTGAGAGGTTTGGTAGAAAATTTAATAGATTATTTGGGGTTTATAACATTTTCCTTTTGAAAATAATTTTGAAATTTTGAAGTTTGGGATGATTTGATATTTTTTTGTAATTGAATGGATGCGTGTGAGAGAAAAAGTGATTAAAAATGAGAGATGAAAGAGAAAAAGTAATTGATTGGTAGCAAAGACAAAAGCGATTTTAGAATTTATTTATTTTTTTAAAAAAAATTTCAGCCAAACATCCATTTGAATTTATTTTTTTTCAAGTATGTTCCGAGATAAACCAAACATCTTTAATTATTAATATTCATAAAATTTATTACTTATCTAAAATTATTCATAAAATTTATTACTTATCTAAAATTATTAAAATGAAACGCCCCATTATTTGTTATCTGTACAATAACTAAGTTGATGCTCATTGAAATGTGAGGATTGTGTACAGTGACGGATTTTTTGTTTCAAAATGATCAAATAATTGTATGCCAAGTCAGGATAATGTTGTGGTATACACTTTTAAAAAGATATATATCATATATAAACTATAATATTTATAAATTTGATTATCGCAAATGTCATAATTTAATTTTATGAGAGTCATAATTAAAAAAATAAAATGTAATCAAATATTACTTAAGATATAACTAAAGAGCTCTTGGATTATAACAAAAATAATGTCATAATTAATATCATAATAAGTCATAACTAACATCACAATAAATCATAATCAAATATCACAAATGTCGTAATCAAATGTGCATATGATAGACAATCCAAAAAGAAATTGAATTATCTCAATAATTGGAAATATTGTTTGGGTAAATTACGTTTTGCCTTCTTTATATTTGACTCATTTCTCACTTTAGCTCTTAAAGTTTATTTTTTCTTATTTTGCCTTTATATGTTTCAAGTTTTTCTCAGTTTATTCTTAAACCTAATTTTTGTTGAAAATTAGATAAAAAGTGATACATTGACAGTCATGTAATATAAAAATATTTTATTATATATAATTCACACATCTGATACAAACTCAAATTTTAATATAATAGTATTTTTTTTTATGTTATAAGATAATTCTCATGACATTTTTTTTAATCTAATTTTAAACAACAATTAACTTTAAGAGTAAATTAAAAAAAAATTAAAATGTAAAAGATCAAAATAAAAGGGTAGGTTTGGTTTGTGTTTCTGAAAAAAATTTCAGAAATTTTCTCTACAAACAAATTTCAGAAATTTTTTCTACCAAAAATAACCGAACATAAAAAGAGAATTTACACTATTGTTTTATGCTGTTCAGACAAGAACGCACTAACAGCCTTTGGAGCTGTCAATTCACATGGCTTGTGCATAAGAATCACAAAACACGGCGTTTGTCAGTAAATTGCCAACATCAAGACATTTAGGCTCGTTTGTTTGGCCGCTTCAACAGCCGGATTGGAATGGGATTTGCTATAGATCCTACTTAAAATATGTTTGGCATTGTTTGAGGATGTTAGTTTTACAGTCTGGTCGGCTTAGTAATTCCTTTTAGTAAAAGGAAATTAGTTTGGCTGAGAAACAAGTAAAATTAAGAAAATAATAAGAGGTTTCAGTCTGTTCGGTCGTAGGATGTCCGTCTAGACGTCCGGTACAGTGTAATTTTTTTTTTTATAACAAACATAGCCGGCCGGCAAAAAAAAAAAATCGACCGAACAAAAAAAAAGGGCTGGCCAGCCAATTTTTTTTTTTTTAAATATACTTCGTAACTCGAAAAAGTTGGCTTGAATACCTAAAACGACGTCGTTTTAAATATTCTCTTTTTTTTCTTTTTTTTCCCCCTTGCTTTTGAATATAGACAAGGGGAAGAGAAGAGGCGAGAGAGAGAGAGAAGAGAGAAGAGAAAAGGTGAAAGAGAAGAAAAAGAAAAGATGGAGATGGCGGAGGAAGAAGAGAAGAAAGATCGACGGGGTGGAGACCTCCATCTTCATTGATTTGTTCATTTCTTGATTTATTTGTTTTGGTTTGTGACTGTTTGTCCCTCCTCACCTCTTCCCTTCATCCTCTCCTCCTTCTCCTCTTCCTCCTCCATATCCCTTTCTCTGCATTCAAATCCCTTCACTGTAGCATTGTTTTCTAATCTATATTCAAAACTAGGGTTCAACTTCCAGAGTTCCTTTTTTTTTTTAAATTTGTTTTGCCACAACTTCTTAAAATAAACAAAACCCAAAAACAATTTTTAAAAATCTTGCTTTCATTTTTTATAATTTTCTTGTTTTCTCTTGCTTTTGTTTTAGATTCTACAACTTCTCCTTTTTCTTTTTTTTTTTTCTTTTTTTTTTTGTGTGGTGGTGATTGTTGGTTGTTGTTGATGATGATGTGTGTTGTTGTTGATGATGATCTGTAGTGGATCTGGATCTGAAGATGAAGGAAAAAGAAAAGAATTTTTTTTTTTAGTTATTGATGATGATAATGTTAATGATGATGATGTGTTGATGAAGATGTTGTTGATGATGATGTCCAGCTCCCTCTTCTCTCTTTCTTGTCTCTTCTTCTTTTTCATTTTCAAAAAAAATGAGAAAGAAAAAAAAAAATTCCAAAATAATGTCATTTTGGACTCGGGCCATTCGAGCCTTATTATTTTCGAGCTACTCATCGGAACTGTTTTTTTTTTTTTTTAACAATCCCAAGTGCACCTTTTGTCTTAATATTTATTTTAATTTTTTTAATATATAAATATTTTTTTTGATTTGTTTTATTTAAAAATAATTTGACAATCCCATCATTAACCATCTCCCAGACTATTATCAAAATAAACACACTTTTACTTAATCTCTTTACTAACAATCTTCATATTAACAATCTCCTTCCTAACCATTCTATCACTAGCAATTTTCTTCAACCTAATCCGTCAAACAAATATGACTATCCCGTGTGATAGCAGGTATTATCCCATAATTATTGCCCATCACTTTAATCACTACCTCACTCTCTCCTAGATCCCAATCGGACTGAGATCCTATACAGTTTTGATTGAAGATTTGAGTTTATTTGACTTTCTATTCTTAAATTATTATTAAATTATTCACTTAATTTTTAAACAATGGATTAAATTTATTAAGTTCTTCAAATATTTAATAAAAACATATTTAATTTTTAAACGATTACAAAAATAAAATATAAATCCATATATATTATAAATTGGTAAAAAAAAAAAAAACTTACATAGTTAAAACTTTATTTAAATTTTTTTTTTTAAATTTCTATTATGTTTGTAAAATGTGGGCGCTAATTCTTCTAGTAAATTTTCTTTATAAGAATAAAGGTAACTATTTATAATATTTTTTTTTGCTTATCTTCTAAAATAGCTACTTGTTTGTTTATCTTTATATAGTTTTATATGTCAAATTTTGTTTATAATTTTTAATTGGTTATTTTTAGATTTTTTGTTAAATTCTTTTAATAACTTAATTAATGCATTTATTATTATTATTATTATTTTGTAGCGAAGTGTTATTATTTAAATTATCTAATTCTACTTCTTCCATATATATATAATACTCATATAATTTTATTAGCAAAACTGAGAAACCAGGCTTTCAATATCAATTTAAACACACAACAAAGCAAAATACTTTTTTTTTAAAAAAAGAAAAGATTTTTCTGGAACAAGATGTTAACTAGTAGAGTTTTTTTACTAATTTATCATATTTATGGAATTACATTTTGTTTTTGTAATACCTACAAAGACTAAATAGGCTTTAAATAAATATTTTATGGACTTAATAGATTCAATAGATAATTTAAGGATTAAGTACACTTTGATTTATATACACTTTAGAAACTTGATAGACTCACACTACTACATTTGCTTAGTTCAGTGACACTCAAAAGTACCACAAGACTATTCCTCTAGTGACATTTTTTTAGTCTTGTGGCGTTTTAAACAAGTGTCATTTATACCCATGTCACAATAGATACTAGTGGCACTTTCATGACACTTGTAAGTGCCATTATACCATTAAGACAAAAGACTTTCAATGACACTTTGATGTTATGATAGACATTATTCGTAACACTACCAAGCACCATTAAAAAGACTTACAATCTAAAAAATATCACTATACTTTTTTAATGGCACTTGTTATGCCACAATTGATATTTTCAACAACTCTAATAAATATCACTAAACCTAGTTTTGGTGGCGGCTCAAAATGTCAGCGTTTCACACTTATATGCTATTTTTAAAAGCCACAACTAGGCATGTGAAAATGCCAATAAAAATTATTTCTTGTTTTATAAAAAAAAATTAAACATTAATTGCCACATCCTACATTAACAATTTGACATCCATAATTTAATAATATTTTCATAACAATAAACAAATATTATCATCATAGTATCATCACATCAAAAAACAAAGAAAATTCATAACACAATTTTTTTCCATCTAAATATATAAAGTTATTTATATTGCAATAAAAATCATAGTCAAAATTATAAAATATTCTACCACACTAACAAAGTCAAAGCAAAAAAAATAAAAAATAAAAAAATTTCTAAACATGGACAAACTAAGCATAAATTCTCAAAAACTATAGTTATATCCATTTTCCACAAAGACAAATTACGAAAACAAACTGAGTCTCCAAATATTCAATCTCACTTGTATAAGTATTATCGACTAGCATCCATAGCTTGTAAAATCTGCATCTGATGGATAAATATATAAAAATATTAGGAATTATATTAAGTTTATATAAATTTGTCAATGAAATTAGTATTTACGAAAGAAATATATCACAAATGAAGTAGGCCAATCAACATGAGCTCCAATAGCTTGTCCAATTATTTTGACAAGTTTATATGTTCGGATTAAGCTCTCATTAGATTTTACTGAAACATATCAAGCACATCTGCATTAGAACATCAATATATATTAGTTAAATAGTCAATGACTAACTTCTATCTATTTTCCAAACTACACAAGGGGTTTGTTTTTTTTTCCGGTGAATAACACAAGGAGTTTGTAATCAAAAAGAGAAAAAAAAAGAAAGATAACATTTACTATGTTCTCTAACTAATTTATCTAAGTTTCTTAATCATCATCCATCCTTCATGAGATGTAAATCTAGCAAAGCAAGTTCACCTTTTATCAGTAAGTTGATTACCAACAAAACTAGAAAAGAAACAAAAAGAATATTAAACTCACCTTTAGAATGGCCTCAACAAGTTTAATGTTGAATGCCCTGTCAAAAGACTCTGTTTTCCAAATTGAAAACTTCCTACATCACAAATAATTTTTAAGAGTTAATTAAAATAAACATTGAAAAATTCTATGATACACATCCCTTGAAAAAAAAATGTGTACCATGCACCCTAGTTCTAATGATTTGTGGTTTTAGTTATGAATTATGTGGCATTTAGTCATAAGATTTTGTGATGGTCAAATTTAGGGTGAACTTGGTTATTAGACTTTTTGTAGTGTTTATGGTTATAATCCATGGTGATTTTGGTTATAAAATGTTGTGATGTTTAGTTATAAATTTAAACGGCCTTAGTTATGAGGCTTTATGGTATTTTTTAAGAACAAAATTGATTTTGGTTATGGTCCAAATTAGTGAAAATTATGAATCATGGTGTTTACAACTTTGGATGCATATCATTAAAAAGTTTTTGGGGTATATATAATGAACATTTATTTATGGTTGAAGTGGAACAAATTTAATATGACTTATTAGGTCATTTTATCAAACACTTGCAATACAAGTGAAAATTTATGCACATGTGTAATGATCGTATAAACAATCAACTGAGCAATATTAATTGATTTGAGTCCAGTAAAACTCACAGCCCAAAAAAAACTTGATTGGTTCAACAATCTTATAAATTTTGAAAATAAAAGATAAAGTCAAAATGGTGCATTGATAGTTATAATTGTGTGCTTGCATATATACGGTTAGAAATGGTTATGGAAAAATCAGATTTTCCTCAACTTTGGTCTAATTTTTAGGTGGGACCCATGTGCCAAAGTTGGCGGGTCTAAGTGGTAACGCATTCTATGCCGCATTGTGATTCACATAGTATATTTGGTTGCTCAAAACCATTATCGGGTGAATGGGAAATTGAAGCCAAAGTGAGCTCCATGGAAATGGTATATTGGTGAAGTTTCCTTAAAGATTTGAATTAAAGGTTTGTCCTACATTGGTTTGGTCGACAAATTTTTGTGGATTTATAAGGCATGGGTTTGCAACTTGGGGAGGGCCCTAGGGAGTACCCAAGTTTTGTGGAAGTGTGAGGTTATTGATAAAGTGGGCTAGACCCATTGGACCTAAAAAAAACACACGCGCATGGGCCGCCACCGTCCATCCATTCGGTCGATCGGGGTGGGCTTGGGTGTGGGTGTGAGGATGGGTTGGGCTTGTCCGGCCCAATGCTTATCTTTTTGGGTCAAAAACATTTTGGATCTTTATTTTTCTAAAATTAAAGTCTTACCTTTTTGAATTTAAATTTTGAAAACAATTCCGAAATGGTGTCCAGATTATTCCTACACCCAAATAGGCCCATATCTGTCCAATATAAACCAAACAGATTTAGTTCTTTGTTCAAAATTCAAACTGAACAGGTTGTATCTGTTCAAACAGTGTCGAACAGGTATAGTACTTGTTCAACCAGATCTACTACCTGTTAGATTCAAACTGAACAGCCACCTTTGCACCTATAAATAGACAAGTCCCTCATTTGGTTTTTCACAAAAGTTTCCATCCTCAATTTTGCTATTGATCTCTCTGCATTTTGCTGCATTATTTTTCTGTAAGAAAGAGTGTGTATACAAAGTGTGTTTGTTGTGTGAATAGTTTGTAGTGCTGCTACTATTTGATGTTAATCATTTTATCCTGGGAGATAGACATCCACAATCTAGAAACACAGTGGAGAGGACGAATCTGTCTTAAGGACACAGTGTTAAACATTGGACTTGATCAAAAATTTGTTCGATTAATAAATAAGGTAAGTAATTAATTTTTTATTTGTTTTATTTATTTTTATCAGATTTTGTTTTTGTTTTTGTAATAAAATAAGAATATATTGTTTTATTTTATTTTTTTTATTTACTATTTTGATTTTTGTAATCAAATAGTTTCTCTCTTTTCTTTTATTCTTCGAATACAGTGAAGATTGTCTAACAATCTTAAGACATATCTATTTTCTGTGTCTTCATTGTATTAATTTTTTGTACTTTTACAAAGTGATATTCTGGTTGAAAAATACAAATAGTAATCATATACTGTTTGATAAAAAATAGTAATATATTGTTTATTTTCTTTGACAAATAGTAGTAATATACTGTTGTCATTAACAATTTCATAATATTATTTTGTGTAATGGTGTTACAGAAAATTAAGTTTGTAGTAGTTTATTTTTCTGGTTTTAGTAACTAGAAAAGTAAAATTATTTTGTGTTATAATTTATTTTCTGATTTTAGTAACTAGAAAATTAATTTGTGTTTTGGTTTTTTCTAATTTTTGTAATCATATATTATGGCTACTGCAATTGAAAGTGGTACTTCAATTGTTACAACGACTCCGGTCCCTATCCAGAACCATGTTCAAGTTCCAATAAATCATGGAGAAAAACTGAAAAATTTTAATGGCATCGAGTTTAAGAGATGGCAGCAGAAAATGCTGTTCTATTTTACAACTCTAAATCTGGCATGGTTTCTTCGTGAAAAGGCTCCAGTACTAAAAGAGGATGAAAGTGATCAGCAAGTTGTTGCCGCTGGAAACGCTTGGAAACATTCTGATTTTCTGTGTAGAAACTACATCCTCAATGGCCTTGACAACATGCTGTATAATGTTTACAGCCCTTTGAAAACAACAAAAGAATTGTGAGATTCTTTGGAGGAAAAATACAAGACAGAGGATGCTGGCACAAAGAAATTTGTTGTTAGTAAATTTTTGGACTTTGTTATGGTAGACTCCCAAACGGTAATTTTTCAAATTCAAAGTTTTCAATTAATTTTGCATGATATTCATGCTAAATGTATGTCTCTGAGCGAGTCTTTTCAAGTCGCTACATTAGTGGAAAAATAACCACCGGCTTGGAAAAAATTATTTAAAACATAAACGTAAAGAGATGACCATTGATGAACTTATTGTAAGACTAAGAATTGAGGAAGATAACCGTAAGGCTGGAAAGAGGAATGGTAAGAATCCCATTGAGTCCAAGGCGAATGTGGTTGAATATGTGCCCAAACCACATAACAAAAAGAGGAAGTTTGCTAGAGATAGTCCTAAACAAGGCAACAACAATGGCAATAAGAAGTTCAAAGGAAAATGCTATAACTGTGGTAAGACTGGACATCGAGCCTCTGATTGCCGCCGCCCTAAGAAGGATCACGGAAGTACGAGCAAGAAGACCACCAATCAAGCTAATGTGATAGAGTTAGATTACATCTCTAACGGGATAAATAACATCAATCTCTCTATTGTGGTGTCTGAGGCTAATTTGGTTGGAAATCCCAAGGAATGGTGAATTGACACAGGAGCAACTCATCACATTTGCGCAGATAAGAAGATGTTCACTACATATAATGAGGCTGCAAATGGTCAACAACTTTTCATGGAAAATTCTTCTACTTATGCTGTGGCTGGACAAGGAAATGTGATCTTGAAGATGACATCAAGGAAAGAACTTACCCTCAACAACATGCTGCATGTACCAGACATCTGAAAGAATTTAGTTTTTGGTTCTTTGTTAAGTAAAAATGATTTTAGACTTGTATTTGAGTCTGATAAATTTGTATTAACAAAGAGTGGTATGTATGTTGGTAAGGGATACATGAGTGATGGTCTCTTCAAGTTGAATGTAATAATTGTTGTACCAAAACTTTTTATTAATAAGAATAACACATCGTTTGCCTATATTCTTGAGTCATATTTATGGCATGGTAGATTAGGACATTTAAATTTTGATGCTTTGCGTAGACTACTTGGTTTAGATTATATACCAATGTTTGAAATTGATCCTAATCACAAATATGAGATTTGTGTAGAAGCGAAACTAACTAAGGCTCTATTTAAATAGGTTGAAAGAAAAATCAAACGTCTAGAATTAATTCATACTGATGTATGTGATCTTAAATTTGTTGAAACTAGAGGAGGCAAAAAGTATTTCATAGCATTTATCGATGATTGCATAAGATATTGTTATGTATATTTACTTAGAAGTAAAGATGAAGCCTTGGAAAT